>JAJJWW010007951.1:0-217243 GCA_023531295.1 Papaver armeniacum
TGCTGAAATTATCGGAAGTAGCGCCCAGATCAACAACTAATGGCTGCTCGTTGGGGAAGACATGGCCATGACCTGACTTAACAGTTAACACTTGCCGGGAGCTGAGAACGAGCCGATCTGAGCTCATGAGCTTTTATAAGCCATCTTTGTGTTGCATCACTACTGCATGACTAACTTCGCTACTCCACTTGCCTTCGGTTCCCTCACTTCCATTTACAATCCAACAGCATCACTGCATCATACTAACACAACCAACACCATCTGCTAGTTCACTTCCTATCTCATATCATGCAACAAACCACCAGCTATGCGCTCCAAGTCATCTCTATTTACAACTCATTTTAGTACTTGCACTTGCAACTGCTGCTTCACCCCTTGAATCTCCACAATCTTCTTAATACCAGCAGACTTCACTTCCTGAATCATCCACCAAATCCAGTTCATCTCATCCACCTGCATTACCCTTTCTTTCTTCATTCTTTTATCCAATTCCATTGCCACCATCTCGCATATAGTCAAGCTAACTGCAATATACACCTCCCTGTAACTTGTTAACTGATGAGTGCCAAATATTGCATATTTCTACACCTTTTATTGGCATTTAACTCATCTTTTGTGCTCGGAAATCAGATATTATCCCAGATTCTGTATTTTCTTTGTTTTCAAGAATAAATATTTGTACTAATTAATTTTGTGTTTTTAGGTAGTAAATAAAGCTCGGAGAAATTGAGGAGCCAAAAGAGCAGAAAATTGAGACGAGCGCCTATGGAGCGTAAAGCCAAAGCCCGCGCATCGCGTTGCAACCCAACAAGGAACAACCCATTCACAAGACATGGGCTTGAGCTATCCAAGACCCGGCCCATCACCCGGATCCGAACCCGTCCCTCTGAGCCGTGAGATTTCTCCCATCCGCATCCAACGGTCGCTGCCTTCCTCACATCATTCCTCGCTACACCCGCTCAACACCAAAACCACCTACACCTACACCCATCGACCAAATCCTCATTTCTCTTCCTCTTCTCTTTCTCTTCCCCCGACTTTCAGAGAAAACCCATACCTTCTCCTCCCCCAACCATACCAGCAGCCAACCACCACCATCTCCTTCCCCTGACACCAGCACCAACAGCTCCAGTAGCCGCATGCTCCGCCTCTCTATCTCTAGTAATCTCCATCATAGCTTCTCCATACCCTAGAAGCTAGGTTAGAGATAATTGGAGCTAGGGTTTTCTCAACATCAAATCAATGAAGTCGAGACGAATTGACAGAGGAGACAACAAAATCAGAGGTTATGGGTGAGTGGGTTTGCATTAATTTCCAAGTTGAGTGTTAGAGGAGAACTTTGTATAAATAGGGTTGAGAATTGAGTGTAAAAACTCATGCCTGGACTAGCCAGTGCACCAAGCTAGAATTAATTTGTATTTTACTTACTTTGTTGATGTTCTAATTCAATAATCAGGGTTGGGATGAAACCCTTGATTGCATGCTAAGTTAGTCACTATCTTTTTATTGTTCTTGTTATGCTTCATTGTTTTAGAAAGATTGAGTTAGCTATTTGAGCACATGAACCTGTGATTAGGTGTACTGTAAGAAGACATCTAATACTGGGGGGGAGTGTGTGAGAGTAGCCAATACATTTTCCATGGTATTCTTCCCTGGAATGAATCAAGAGTATAATTTGACTAGGAATTTCCTTTGCATAGGATCAGGTGGTGGATTCACTGCCCTAGTGCTCTTCAATTCTGTTCACAATCTCATTTGTTGCCTTAGTTTACAATAACAATTCCAGTTAGTCGCATCGACAAAACCACAACTGTGTCACTTCTCTGGAAATCAGTTAGTAAAGCCTTTAGTTCAACTTAGCACACTCCATTTCCCTGTGGATCGACCTGTACTTTCCACGCCTCCAACAGGCGCTGTGCACTTGCAGTATTACACGTAGGAAAACATCTTTCAAAGCCTACCATTAACCTGTAATCAAAACCACAGCTCCAGATGTTCTCGCTTCCACTGGTTTCTCAGCAGCAACAAGTAGTTCTGTCACTTCAACCTACATCAATACAACTCTTATGACAATGGCAGTAACACCAAAAATCACTTCCACTAGCTACCCACTTCTTCAATTCCTTGCATCTCAACATTCAACACTATAACACTCCATTTACAGCACAAATCACAACCATTTCTTCTCCTTTTGAACCCATTGATAGCAAGTTAGCAACTTCATCTCCCTTGACTGCAACATCACCTGTTCCATCATGTACTCTCGGCTGCAAACCATTCTCGGCATCAGAACATTAATTCAGTCACCACTAACCAATCCACCATCTAAAACAGCTAATAAACACACATATTTCTCTCTCCTTGCAACAACAACCAACACAGTTCAATACCCATCTCTTGTTCATCTGAGCACATTGTAATCTCAGTACCATCCTCTCGGATCCGAGCCATACCACCAATTTCAGGCTTCCACTCCGCAATCGCACTGCTCTTGCCAGTCCCTGTGTTCACCTGCAATTGCTTCAACTCCAGCTGCACTTCTTAATCATTATCAAAGTCAACAGTTCCAACTCCCAACATCATCATCAACATCTCAAGACTTGAACTGAAGTTTCAGATTCACCAAACCCTTGAGTCTCCTCACTTTCTGTAGCTTCTTCAAATCCCAAAACACAAAAGCTCAAACTCAGATTCAATTCAAATTCCCTTCTTCACTGCCATACCAACATTCCTGTAGTCCTAACATACATCTACTGAGAACAACCACCATCTTCTTTCTTTTTAAGAACCAACAACAACCCAATCATCTCAACCTGACTATGCATTCAACACAGCTCTTCAATTTCTCTACCATATTCAATTCCTTCTCGATCTGTAGCAGCAGCTTCTCATCCTTTAATTCCACCAGCAGAATAACCACAAACCCTAGTTTATAGATCAGAATCACCTCTGTCTCTCTTGTTTCCCGTTCATCTTCATCATCGCTTTCTTCTCTAAATCTCTGAGACTCTCTTTCTCTCCCTGAATTCATTTCTCAATCTCCTCACACAGTAGCAACTACTCTTTTGTTCTAATGGAGTCGCCATCTCTGTTTCAGGCAGCAGAAGGTAATGAGAAGAGAAGAAAACTTCTCTTGAATTTAGGGCTTGTAATGATACAAAATGATATAGGCACCCAGTACATTAGTATAAGGGCCATCTTAGCTTGCTTGGCTTGTCAGTTCAGATTACCGACAGCCCTCTTTCGCTTTCTTGCTCAACTGTCGATTGTCAGAGAATCGATAGTCACCTCTCGTGAAACTTAGCCCGCTCCTCGTGAATTGACTTTTCGCCTTTTACGCTCCAAATGGACGCTTTCTACTTCTTTTGCTCATAACGACTCCATTGCACCTGATAAGCTCAAAAGTAAACATAAGATACATAATTTACAAGAAAACTCGCAAAGAAAGCATAAATAATAGATATAAACTTAGGTGTTTTACAACACTTATCAACAAACCTTGATCGAGTCGGGATCCAACTAGAATCGGATTTATTCGATTGTTTAGTAGTGTAAGATCGGCATCACCTTATATTTTCTTGTTTGAATCTATATTGATTGATTACAAATTAAAACTTTGCTACTTCGTAGTTGTTGGATAGATTGATCCGACTGTGCAAAGAATTTTATTGGTTAAACTAAGAGCCTTTGCATATGACTTGAGATATCTTCATCCGAAAGAATCAATAGAGTTGTTACCAAACAGATTTGTTGTTCCTTTTACTGTTTGGAATACGATCCAAAGGAATGTTCCAGTGCGTGCACTTATTGAATGTCGGAAGCGCAGGGATACCTGAAAAACTAAGTGAACTATAGGTTTAGTTGCTTGGTCTCAACTATATGAAGTTGGTTTAGATTTATTATAGCGACTTAATTCTGAGAGTATTCAATTCTGGACTAGGTCCCGGGGTTTTTATGCATTTGCGGTTTCCTCGTTAACAAAATCTTGCTGTGTCATTTACTTTTCTTTTCCGCAATTATAATTGTTCTTATTATAATTTAAAGTAAATTACACAAACGTTAACTCCTGATAGTGATCCTATAGAGTTTGGTTAAGTCTGAACCTATTATCAAGTAATCACGCTTTGATTGTTGTATTGTCTCGATCTCGTATCCATAGACGATCACACAAAGTGTGAATACTGATTTGTAGTATTGTCTCGACTTTTTCCATATACAATCACTTTCGGTAAGAGGACTTATAGGTGGATAAATTAAAGATTGCGGTGTATTTGGGTACCCTCGTCTTTTCACCCCGCGCCTTCAACTTCTGGAGTCACGCACGTGAATAACAAGTCCTTTGGATCGTATTCCGAACATCAAAGGAAAATATGTTTGGTAACCACTCTAATCAATATTTATTCAAGATATAGATGAGTCGTTGACAAAGGCTTTTCCGTTTAATCTAATAAACTCCTTTTTCTGGTTAAATCAATCTAACTTTAACTATCGAAATAGTCAAGTCTAGATTCGCACTCAATCAATATAAATCTCAAATAGAATTATAGAGAATGCCGATCTCACGCAACTAATCAATCAAATCTATCAAAGATAAGTCGATTCTAGTTGGATCCCAGCCAATCAAGGTTTGTGGCCACAATTCACAAGATACGAAAACTAATAAGAAATCTTCTTCGTCCTCAAATCTTCTTTAATCTTCAATAAACCTGCACAACACCACTTAAATATCTTGTGATCAATCACGCACATAACGGAGTCTGTTAACAATGGATTATCACAAGATGTATTTAGATCTAACAACAGTTCTAAAGATCCCGTCGATACTCTGATCTAGTTTGATTGAATCTTATATCAGAAGAGAAGATTCTCAAGCATAAACAAACTATGTGCAATCAAAGTTTCAACAACCGTTATTCAATCAATTCAAATCGAAAACTAATAATACTGCAATTTTCTAGTTTCCCACCAACGGTACTCGTAGAGCTTCTTGATCCCACAAAAGTCTTTAAACGAGCGGTCGTAAGAGATTTCACCTAATTAGGATACTTCCAAATAGACTGGTTCCACCGAAACAACAAGAAATGAAGTTTGTATGGTTCTTAGGATAGTTTGCTAGAAATGCAAACTTAGGTATTTATAGACCAAGGATGTTTGGACACCAAGGAATTTCCATAACCGAAAATATTCTCAAGATATGCAATGAATGCCAATTCGGTTTTCCTAATTCCAATAAATGCTTTGTCCAATATTTCTGAAATCTCTCAATAGAGAATCTCCAATTAGTAAATGCACATTACTAATTTTTATTCTCTAGAGCTATGCATTAATTGCTGGTAATCAAAGCATATTTCTTAATTTATTTCGGCACAAGATCACCTTAAGTACCAAGGAATATCTTTGAACCATAAATAATAAGAGTTAGTGATCGTGTTCAAAGTATGTTGACATCTTTAAACCGCAAATCCTTATTTCATATATACATGGATTTTCGTTCTTGAATCGGTCATACCACACTTCCAAACAAGTTTAGAATTGGTTTCCCGTATTCTAAGACTACTATGTGATTGGTCATACCAAATAACATACATGGGTTCAATCGGTTCTACCAATCACTAGGATCGGTTATACCTAAATATGGTACCTATTTGTGATCGGTCACACCAATCACTAGGATCGCTACACCAGCTTACAAGGATCGGTTCCATCTATACATGTTATCTACTTGTGATCGGTCACACCAGTTACCAGGACCGGTTACACCAATTACAAGGATCGGTCACACAACACTTATGATCGGCCATACCAATTACTAGGATCGGTCACACCAATTACAAGGATCGTTCATACCATCACATGGTGATTACTTAGGATCGGTTACACCAATTACCAAGGACGGTCATACCAAATCATAAGTCTAGGCATTGTGATCAGTTATACCAAGATACATATCCTGATTTAAGATCGGTTCTACTAACTCACACATATTGATCATCCAAAGATATGCAATGAATAGCCGGACCAGTAAGCCTATTGATTTCCCTTTCGATTTACGAAACAAGTTCATAAATGTACTTCCTTTAAATAAATGTAAAACATTGTTTCCTAGGATGAAATCTTCACCATAACCCATACACATAAAATCATAACACTATATACGAGATTATGCCAATGTCATATTTACGAAGTTCAAAAGATAAGCGTTATACTTTGTAGTCTAATTTCTTAATACTATGATCATACTATTATTATCATGTCACATCACTAGAGTATTATATACAATATGTACAGTATATACATCTTCACAATTATTTTTTCAATATAGCACGACTTGAAAGATACGTTAGGAATGAAACAGTTCAAGTCAATATTACTAACCTCAAGAGGAAGGATGATGTCGTCGTTGTAGTTCGTTACTTCTTCACATTCTTCGTGTCTTCGGAGTAATACTTGTATGCCTCAACATTCCTAGACTTTTCGAAAAGATGAGGGTACCGTATACCTCAATCTAAAACTTTTCCACCTATAAGTCCTTTCTCCAGAAAAGTGATGGAGTCTATGGGTAGTCGAGACAATACAACTTGTCGGTTCGCGCCAGTGATCGATACATGTATACGAGATCGAGACAATACAACAACGAAATGATATGTTTACTTGATAAAGGTTAGGACTTAACCAAACACAATAGATTACTATCAAGTAAATAGGAATTAACGTTTGTGTATTTTACTTCTAATTATAATAAAAATAATTATAATTGCGGAAATAGAAATGATAAAAGATACAACAAGATTTTGTTAACGAGGAAAACAACAAATGCGAAAAAAACCCCAGGATAGTGTCAGTGAATACTCTCGGGATTAAGCCGTTATACAAAATCTAAACCAACCGTATAGTTGAGACCAAGCAACTAAACCTATAGTTCACATAATTCGTATGTATCCCCACGCCTCCAACTTGCAATAAGTCACGCACTTGGAACAATTCATTTGGTTCGTATTCCAAATAGTAAAGGAACAACAAATCTATTCAGAGGTAACAACTCTTTTCAATCAAGTGATATGAGTTCGACAAAAGGCTCTTCCATTTATCCCAATAAACTCCTTTAATGGGAGTCCTTAGATCTATCTAATAACAACTACCAAAGTAATTGTCAAGATTTTCAATCAATACTTTTAATCACAAAGAAACGTATTGATTCTTTATCTACTCAACCAATCAATCAAATCTATCACAAAGATAAACCGATTATAGTTGGATCCTTTAACCGAAACAAGTATTGTGCACACAAAGATTATGCACCCAAATCGAAATCTTCTTTAAATCTTCAAATCTTCAATAAACACACGCACACTATCAACTTGAATCTCTTATGATCAATCACTCACAAAGTTTTAGTCTACTAACAATGGATTATCACAAGACGTCTTTAGATCTACAAACAGTCTAAAGATCCCCGTCGAAACTTCGATCTAATTTGAGTGAATCTTATATCGGAAGAGAAGATTCTCAAGAATAAATAAACTAGGTGCAATCAAAGTTCAACAACCATTAGTCAATCAAATCAATCGAAAACTAATAACAAACTGCAATTATCTAGTTTCCCACCAACGGTACTAATCAGAGCTTCTCAATCCCAAAGAAATCTTTAACTGAGCGGCCAGTAAGAGATTTCGCCTAATTAGGTTGCTTTCCTCTCCAAATAAACCCACCAGTATGACACAACTAGATAGTTTTGATGGCTGCGAGGGATTAGTTTGCTCGAAATGCAAACTTCAATATTTATGACCAAACAAATTTGGACCCCATGGAATTTCCAAAAACCGAAAATATTCTCAAGATATACAATATATTTCAAATTTTATTTCCATAATTAGTAAATGCTTTGTCCAAATATCGACTCAAATCTTAGTAGAAAATCTTCAATCGGTAAATGCATATTACCAATTTTACTTTATAAAGATATGCATTTAATGTTGGAAATTAAAAGCATATAAAATAAAAACCTTAATTAAAAGATTCTCAATTTATTTGATCCAGATTCTCTTTAGCTATTAAGGAATATCTTTGAACAATAAAAGATAAGCGTTCTCGCACATGTTCAAAGTATGTCGACATCTTTACTTAGTAAATCCTCTTTCATATTTACTATCTTGGAACCGATTTGCCACACTTCCAAACAAGTTTAGAATTGGTTCATCTGACTTTCAAGAACTATGCGATTTATTAAGAAACACTCAATCACAAATCATGGGTTTCACGGTTTTACCAAAACAAGTTTCGGTTCTACCTTCATGTGAGTACTGTGCATAGTCACACTAGCTTCCCAAAATTCGGTTGACTAGGTACTAGGATCGGTTCCCCACATATATATGGTATCTAACTTGTATTTGGTGCACATGTCCATAGGATCGGTTCCCAATAACTAAAAACGTGTTGCACATGTTCATAGGATCGGTTTCCAATAAATAGAAACTTGTTGCACCTCTTACAATGATCGATTCCCCTTTTGTGATCGGTTGCACCTCTTCGTAGGATCGGTTCCCCAATGTCTAGAGTTGGTCATACCAATTACAACAAATCGATCATACCATCTTAGGTGATTACTTAAGTCGGTTTCACTAATAAAATTCATACCAATACAAAAGTCAGGCCTTGTGAATAGTTTTACCAAGAACATAAACAAGTCATGAGCAGTTATACTAATCACACATATTGGTAATACAAAGATTTGCAATGAATAACAAATACCAATAAGCCTAGCGATTTCCCTTTCGATTCACAAAGCAAGTTTATGAACTACTTCCTTTAAACGAATGTAAACATTGTTTCCTAGGATGAAATCTTCACCTCATACCCATGCATAATCACAATAGCATTCAAACGATTATGTTGATGTCTTATATACGAAAGTTCAAAGATAAAGCGTTATACTTCGTATTGTATTCTTAATACTACGTCTAACTAGAGCATAATCATTCGTGCTTCGTGTAGGATCATAATATCGCAATGCATAGGGCTCGCGAGATCAATAAACGACAGTACCGCGAGGGAGACGCAGGAAACTAAAATAGACGACGCAATGGGAAATGACACACAAAACAACTGAAAGACATGGAACCTGGCGAGGGCTAAGAAGTGTCGCGAGATTGAATAGTTGTACACTGGCGACACTTCGCGAGACATTCCCGAAAATAAAGGATAGCTTAGCTGTCATCCATTATGTATTACCCTATATAAAGGGTCGAGTGAGTCTGTTGTAGGGGAGGTTTTTTGGAATTGTTGCGCAAGTCATTAGGAGAGAGAAAGTTTAAGAGTGTTTTATTTGCTAAGTGTAATTCCATTTTCCCTGTGTAGATAACTCATGAAATTAATCAATAAACATTCTTTATTATACATCTTTCAATGGACTAATTAACCAAAATATAGTGAGGGGTGTAGTGTGGGAAAACCTGCTACTACATATGCGCTAGAAACAGGGACGAGCGGTGATTGACGAAGAAATTGGAGAGAATTTGGATTAACAGAGAAGAGATTTGGAAAAGATACTCAAGAATTCATTGAAAGGAAAGATGGCTAGAAGAAGAAATGTACAAGAACAACCAACGATTGTAAGAAGAAGTGGGAGACTTGCTGGAGAAAGGAGGAATGAAACAGGAGAATCGTCAAGGATAAATAGGAGAAATGACGGAGAAGATCAAAATCAGCCGCCGATCTCCCCAGTAGCAAACGCAGCTATGGATTATGATAGAGTAAGTGTACATACTTGGAGATCTGATTCTGAAGACGAGAGAGAGGAAGAACAGCAGTTGGTGAACAATGGACAAGGGGAACAAGGGATGAATGGAGAAATGAATCCAGGAAATGAAGAAATGGCAGCGTTAGAAAGATTGAGGCAAACAATACACGAGGAGAGACGACTAGAGGCAGAGGAGCGAGCAAACTTGACAAGACAAAATCATGAATTGAGGATGGAAAATATGAGATTGCAAAGTAGGAGATCTCGAAGTAGCGTGAGATCAAGTTCTAGATCAAACAGAGAAGAGAGAAGAAGAGTTTTACCAACAGAGAATACCGAGGAAGAGACACAAGATCCAGACACAGAGCACGGCGAGAGAAGAGGAGAAATAGAAGATCGTTATATTCCTCAGCCCGAAAATCTTCGAAATGAGCGAAATAGGGAAAATCAGGAAAACATGCAACTCCAAGGGCCAAATGACCCAGCTGCTGAAGGAAGAATAATCCTACGCGGGAGAGAAGAGTTGAGAAGAAACCGAGAGATCGAGGATGACATTGAGAGACACTACATTGAACAAGCGCGACTAGCTCGCGAGAGAGAAAGGCTAAGAGAAGAAATGGAAAATCAAGAGATGGAGGAAGCAATCCGGCAGAATAACCATGACAACCGCGAGAGAAGGAGGGAACAAAATCGTGCTAATAGAAATATTAATGAAGAGTATGAGAGGGTGCAAATGATGAGAGCTGATAGGCAGCCAAGAAGAGAGAACAACCGATATAATGGCGTGCGAATTAACGAAAGAGGCCAAGAAGAGCGTCGCGAGGAAAGAAGAGGAGAAGATAATGAGCAGGAAGGTCAAAATAGGCACGAGCGAAGAAGGAGAGAAGCAGAGCTAAAAAGACCAGTAGAATCAAATTCTGAGGCAAATGAACAAATCTTAAGAGAGCTAGCTGAAATGAGAGGATTACTGAACAATAGAAGGGAAGGAGGAAGGAGACAACTGGATGAAGCCATCGCAGAAGCCGCGAAGAACCCTTTTACGCTAGAAATACAGATGGGAGGAATACCTCCTAAGTGCAATCTACCTGCATTAACCAACATCTTTGATGGAACAACCTGTGCGATACAACATATTAAGGCTTACATGAGATGTATGTTACAATGGGAGAACCATGATACCATATTGTGCAAATATTTCGCGTCAAGCTTAATAGGAGAAGCATTAAAGTGGTTTGAAAGCCTACCAAGGAATACAATTACATCATTTCACCATTTACAAGCCACATTCCTGGGAGCATACATAAGTAACAACTCTTCGCGACTGGTATTGAGGATGTATTCGGCCGAAACAAAGGATTGGCGAGAGCTTAAGGCAGTTGATGAAGATGGAGAACCATGTGCAGCGAAATGGCGGGGACGGGTTGAGGAGAGATATCTCATACTCTCATTTGTGAATGCTCTCTTCGCGACTAACTTGTTATACATTCAAATTTTTAGAATCAAAAATACAATCACGATGGCAGAACTGCGAGAATTACAGGAAGAATATATTGCCTTAGAAGAAAGACAAAATGAAATGAATTCTTATCCCGTCGCGAACACGAACTCCAACGCCGCGAACGCAAGTTTGTTACCTCAATTCATCAATACAGTGGCGAGCACTTCGCAAGGACAGCAGGCAAGGAGGGCTGATGAGGGACATCAGAAGGTAGTAGCCATGGGAAGCCATGATCAAGAAGAGTTTGAACGCGAAAGGAATTACTACAATCGTAACAACAATAATAAGATTCAGAGACTAGATCATGTGCAAGAAACTTATGGCGGACGAAGGCAAAATAACCGTGGAGGCGGAGAGAAGTCATAGAACAAGTATGGGAACAAATTAAGATGCCTCCACCGAATGCTAGCGTTGAAAAGATCTCGGGAAGCTATACTTGTGATGGAAAATGTACCAAAGACCTTGGAATGTTGGGATGGAACCACCGCCAGAGATAGAAGCCATGAGTTTTGTTCTTACCATCGCTTCCATGGGCATCAAACAAACGATTGTAGAAACATAAAGAGAATTATTCTCGGGATGATTGATCGGGGAAGTGAATCACTTTTTAAGGGGAGAAGAAACAGTCGGACATTACCACCACCACCGAGATGCACGAAAAAGTGTCGAAGGGAAAGGAAACATTTGTGATAGAGGTAGGAACAAAAGCCAAGAATTTGAACTGCAACTCCATTGTCCACTCCTATCGCACCATCGAAGATTTTCATGACAACGTGCTTAGTAGAGTCTTTGCGAGAGATGTTAATGATAAAGAAATTATGAGTCCGGGCGAGATCAACGCAGCTTAGATTAAAACAGTGGCGATTGAAGACTATTTCTTTCTCTGCAGATGAAGTGCCAAAAGGAAGAGAAACACATGATAGCCCGTTGGTTGTGAAACTAGAGATTAACCCGAAACCAGTCGATGGAGAAGATGATGAGGCGAAACTTGGTCGGGCGATCAACCGAATCTTAATCGACACCGGAAGTTCGGTGAATATCCTCTTCTACCATACTTACAAGACGATGGGAGGAAAAGATGAGGATCTGATCCCCTCTACATACAAGATATATGGCTTTAACGGACCGCAAACAAACCAAAGGGAGAGGTTCACATGAGAATACCTCTACAAGGATTATCAACCGGTATTTTATTCTTGTGTGGTTGACGTGGAATCTCCATACAATGCGCTGATTGGGAGGCCGTGGCTTCATGAAATCTTGGGAGTAGCGTCAACATATCATCAATGTATTAAATTCCCACATCCAAATGGCATTGGTATTATACAGGGAGATTGGAAGGAGTCGCAACAGTGTCATGAAGTAGATGTTGAAAGCTGCGAAGAAAGAAATGCCAAAAGAAAGGGTTGGAAGCAGCATGTGAGAGATGCGCAGAGAAAGGAAAAACTGATGGTGGACGCCATAGAGGTAAGGACTGAACATACCTCGCGAGATGAATGCCTAGAGACAGGCGAATATTATGGTAATAAGGAAGCAAAGGATATGAGGAGCAAAAGGCATAAGAAATGAATAAACAACAAAAGCAAGTTGAAGTAATGATATGCGAGAATCTCATGAGAAGAGTAAAAATGAGAGTTCGACTAAGAAAGAAAAGTGAAATACAACAAGTGAAATAGAACTCTGCGAATACTTCGCAAACAAATATCAGCAAATAATGAAACATGAATGATTGAATGATTTAACAAATATAAATGCGCAAATGAATGGGACGAACCTTTATGGCGTACACCCTAGTTCGCGAATAATATTTCGTAAGAGGCAAATGTAAGACCTAAAGTGCGTCATATAAGGGGTATCTCTCGCCGTGGTTCGGGGGAAGGTTACACCGCTCCCGAAGCCTCGAACCATGAAAATTTGGGGCCCATGAAAGCCTATCAGGAAGAGGTACCTTGGATTCCCAACTATATATGTAGGTTATACCCTGGTTGGGCGACCGAGGGTCTCTTCCTAGGAGTCAGTGTATGCTCAAGGCGCCGAGGTACACGGTTGAGCCAGAGTGCCCGGGATGGATGAACCTACCCTGGCCATTCTTGGCAAGTCTTGGCATGCGCTGCACTCGCCCGAAGAAAACTCCACTTAGGGTGCAGTCTCGTAACCATAAACCATATAGGTATAAGGGATAAGAGGCTGCGAAAACAACTGGTTGTTGTTAAGACCGGATGGGAGGAGCTAGTCTTGTATGGCCGATGTTTCGCCTCCTTGAAGGGGCAACCGGGGAGATGATAAGGGCGACGCTCTCCATTAGGGGGTGTCAAAACAGACGCAAATGTCATGAGGCTTTGTTTTCGCAAGGAGACTTAGGCTTGTCATATTTGTGCAATGATCCTGCAGAGGCAATAATACTAACGCGAGGGTAAGGCGAGATCAATGGGTCTTCACACGAAAGTGTGCGGACGTCCTGCGATTTCGTCGCAAGACGGCAATGTCATGGGGCTATGTGTTCGCAAGGATATATAGGCCTGTCATATTGTTGCAACAAAACATCTCGCAGAGGCAAAAATACTTGAAAAAATGATAAGGCAAGATCAATGGGTCTTTACATACAAGTGTAAAGACGTCCTGCGATTTTGTCGTAATGAACGGTGGCGGGGAGGACCTCTAACTAGGGAGGTCTGACTTGGAAGACCACACAAAATGATAAGGCAAGGTCAATGGGCCTTTGCATGAAAGTGTAGAGGCGGCCTGCGACCTTGTCGCAAAGACAAAGAGTTAGCATTCTCAGCTCATAAAGATATCCGCGACCTCGTCGCCGCCATACATTTCAACAACAATAAAAATTATTTACATGAGGATAACTAACTTCCTCATCAGAAGATAAATATCAGAGGCAAGTATGGGAATGGAGAAGTTGGAATATTGTTATTCATCTTCTGATGAAAGAATTATACATTAATAATGTTAGCCAATTATATTACAAGGAAGAACTACCAAAAAAGGGGAGTAGAGATTGAACTCATGAAAAAAGAGTTCACTATAATAACAAAGATACAGCAATGTACAGATATTACACGCAGCAAAAGAAAACAAAAAGAATTATATCTTTGGTGATTCTTCTTCTTCATCCGATTCTTGACTTCATTATTCTCATCGCTGCAATTTTCTTCTTCGCCAGCTTCACTGTCAGAAACATCAGAGACAGGTAGATTTTCAGGAACCTTTTCAAGAAGCCAGGGATATGTATGCAACGGGATGTTCTGGTGTTTACAAACATACTCCATGCCTCCGTTGCGAAAACGAACAGCATCATTGTTAAAGTTCTCCACTGTTGTTAGAAATTGCTTCTTCAACTTGGAATATCTATTCTCGCGAAGGGAGAGATTTTTTGCGAGCTGTTCTTTTTCGGCTTCGAGTTCTTCGATTCTCGCTGGAAAATTCCCGGCGAGTTGTTCTTTCTCAGATTCAAGTTCTCTAATTCTAGTTTGAAGCTTCTTCTCAGATTCTGCAAATAAGTAACAACAAATTAATAATTTACAAGCAATATTACAGAAGCAAGAAGTAGTAAGGTGTAATAAATAACCTTCTCTATCAGATATCATATCTTTAATCAAGGAAGTATGCTCGGCGTGAAGACTAACATCAACACCTAGGTTATTCCTGGCATTATCTAAAACTTTCGCAGCCCAGGCGAATTCATCGTCATTATTTATAACGAGAAGAGAACGAACTTGCTCTTCTCGCTGCTTAAGTATGGTATTCTGACGAAGGAGTTCATCTCGCTCAATTTGCACACCAAGGAGAGATTTATGGAATTCTGCTAACGCTTGTGCACCTCTGTTAGTAATACGATCATTCTCATCTATGAGGTCACTAATTTTCTTCCTCGATTTTTTGATTTCTTTATTGGACTCGAGAAACATTCGTTTAAATTGGTTGGCAGCACTTAAACCAGATCTATGTTCGATTTCTAAAAGACGATATTTGACTGAAGTTCATTTAATGAAAGGGAGTTAATTTTGTTTGATGAACTACTTAAAGAGTTGTTGAGGTGAGCGAGAAGAAGGTTATTATCCATAGGATCAGGAAATGTATGGAGAAGAATAGCCTCATCGGAGAGATTATATACATCTGCGAAAGTAATAAGTCGTAGTAGCAATAGGCGACCATTAAAATAAAAATAATAAAAGGAGGTAAAATTTTATACCATAAAGTTGCTGATTGGCATTTTGAAGAGAGGACACCTTATCCTTTTGGGAAGTAAGTTCGGTGTTTAACTTTTGAATTCTCTCGTCTTTCTCACGAGATGACGCAGCTTCGGTCTCTAATTCCTGAACCTTCTCGCTCAACCGCAAATTCTTCTTTTCAAGATTATTGCGCCTTCTCTCAAGGTCTGAGGCAACTACAAAGGAAGATCTTCCAACCTATGAAAGGAGATAGAAAAGTTGTTAATACATATACAACAATATAAAGTCAATGGGGAGACATGATTGTATACATACCAAGGATCCAAGCGCATTCAAGAAGTCAGGAGACATAGTTCTAGAGACTCCATTGAAAGAATCATTGCCTTCGGTAGAGTGGCATTGCACACGTTTGAGAGTCCCGCAAAGAGAAGCTAGGGGAGCATCTCCCATTCCTTGGAAAGAATCAGAGAAGATGCTGGACAACTGACCCATAGAAGAACTAGTTAACGGGGTCCCTGTAGCGAGAGAGCGATTCGAATCATGGTCATCCTTGTCAGAAGATTCAGAGCTTGAGCTAAGGCGAGAAGAGGATTGGATCTTTCGCTTCTTAGTTAAGGGGGCAGAGGATTTACTCTTGCGAGCGACAGTTTTACCCTTATTTGTAGTCTTCGCAGCAATAATTTTTTCAACTTCAACCTTCGCATACGTGTAGAGATAAGAAACAGAGGCAACAATATTGTTTAAAATAAGAAGAAAGGAAAGGATTCTTACTTCACTCGCAAGCGATCGAAGCAATGTCAGAGTATCCTCCGACGGATCATTTTTGTAGCTTCTTTTCAATCTAGCTATCTGAAAGATTTCACAAACTCAGCAATTATAGAAAGAAAATTACGAAAACCAAATTTGAAGTCGGAAAAATACCTCTTTCTTCTTCTCAGGCCATCTGAATTCCCAAGGATGATATCCTGCGAGATTCGCAGGAAGAATATGCGAACCCGTGATGTAAGGACCATTTAGGATCAAGGGTACGACCCACCATCTCTCATCTTTGGAGTGGCGAGGAGTAGTGTTGTTACCCGGGTGCCAATCAATATCCTGCATGACCAATTTATCCTCAGAGACATTATCCTTTTTCTTCAGGCGAACGCCCCAGCGAGACTTCGCGTTCACCATAGTTATCACTGAATAATTTTCAAAAAAGTTTTCCACAGTGTATTTCTCAGCATTTATTTCCAAGTCTTTGAATTTGGGATTTCTGACAGAGTTAGAATATAAAGATCCTTTGCCTGCACCGCGGTTCGCGAACTCAAGCATCAGGCGAATACAGTCGCCACTTAATTGATAAACAGCCCGAGAGAATTTTTCATGGGCTAAAATTTCATAAAATAAAGGCAATTCAGGATTGTACAAGGGAATAGGAAGTCCCGCGAGAAGCTGACCGAGCGAGACTATAATCTTCTGATCATTACATTGATGATCAGAGAAAAGATTTTGAAAAAAAGAATGGATGAGGGTTCTTGATCGGGAATGGTTGTGAGTAAAACCCTTCTCGATCAATTTCTGTTGAACTTCTTCAAAAGAAGTTTTGTATCCACGACTGATGGAAGCCATCTATCAGTATGGGAATGGATGAAAGATCGGAGATTAAAAACAGCGCTAGGAAGGATGAAGAAAAGCTTTGCAGCAGCAGGAGCGCAAATTGCGGAAGGAGAGAGTCGAAGAAAGATTGCAGAGAGAAACCAAAGAATGAAAAGGAGGGGAAAAGAAAACTATATATAGGGAAAAAGATCCTCGAGAAAAACGAGGTCATTTAATGCGAAGAGACATGAACGGTCAAGAAAAAGTGGTTAGAAGAAACGTGTCAAGAGAAGGCATTAATAATCAAAATCCGTGTAAAAGTACAAAACTGAAGATAAGCAGTCGCGGCAACAACATTGTAAAAATCTCATGGTATTCTTCCCCTCGCAGGAGAGATAAAGAGACGATACTTCATATATACCTCAAAGAAGCTCCGGAACTTCGCAAAAGAATAGAGGCAAGTACGTACTTTTCAAGTACAATATTCTTCTGCTCGTTCCTTCATCAACAAAGATCAAAGATTACTACAACAACAAATTTTTCCTTCAAGATCGCCCTTCAAGCAATATTCAAGGAAAAAGAGGCAAGATGTAGGATCATAATATCGCAATGCATAGGGCTCGCGAGATCAATAAACGACAGTACCGCGAGGGAGACGCAGGAAACTAAAATAGACGACGCAATGGGAAATGACACACAAAACAACTGAAAGACATGGAACCTGGCGAGGGCTAAGAAGTGTCGCGAGATTGAATAGTTGTACACTGGCGACACTTCGCGAGACATTCCCGAAAATAAAGGATAGCTTAGCTGTCATCCATTATGTATTACCCTATATAAAGGGTCGAGTGAGTCTGTTGTAGAGGAGGTTTTTTTGGAATTGTTGCGCAAGTCATTAGGAGAGAGAAAGTTTAAGAGTGTTTTATTTGCTAAGTGTAATTCCATTTTCCTGTGTAGATAACTCATGAAATTAATCAATAAACATTCTTTATTATACATCTTTCAATGGACTAATTAACCAAAATATAGTGAGGGGTGTAGTGTGGGAAAACCTGCTACTACAGCTTGATTCCCAAATTCAACAACACAATAACCTGTATACATTCAATCCATAAATTTCGTTGTTGACATTATAATAAAAAATCTAATACTCCCTCTAAAGGTAAGAAAGGTATATTTTCAATCCGCACGTCTTTGTTATTCCCTTATCAATATGATATGCTACTCCCCCTTAGTCTATGCTTTACTCTTTTCGTTAGATAAAACGTTAAAGCACCATTCTCCTTTCTTTAGTGATACCAATCAATATAAATCAATACCAGTATCACTTGTTTACTCTATATATTTGTCCACCTTTTTGTCACAGATGACAAAGGTACGAGCAAATAAAGGACAAACCGAAAGGATCTTACAAATCTCAAAAGTCTTGCAAAACTATAAGAGTTAAGTACGAGGGTTCCACACACCATTTTAGATAACCAATATCAAAACCGAAACTACAAAGTAATTTTGTTTTGATATGTTATCAAGGAAACAATTTCAGAAGAAATTTTCCTAATAGTTTAGCAAACCAAAAATCGACTAAGCACCTTAGTTCCTTTTCTAAACTGATTGCACAAATACAATCGCTTGTTCAATAAGACCAAAATAAAGATCCTGAATTAACTATGTTTTTCTCATCAGGTTCTAATTATTCGAATCAATAACTTAGACCTGTCACTTTAAACAAGACAAGTACTAGGTTAGTTAACTAGCTTTTCATGTTAAGGCATTCGATTATACTTGAATAACCGAATCCTACACTTTGATAAGTCTAACTAAGATCAAATTAACTTAGTTTCTCTTATCAGGAATCGAATTGGACTAAACAATTCAAATATTTTCTTTTGTTAAGCCATAAACAATTCATACAAACCAAATAAATCAACTTGCATAATTATTTACCTCAACCGGAAGCAATTAAAACAACATAGACATTAAAGCACCGCAATTGCACCTAAATTTGGTAAGCCTAAACAATTGATACCAAACAACAAAGCAAGATAACAATAGTTTTTCTTATCCGGAAACAATTGAATCATACACACATCCATACACACATAATGGAATAAACATCAATTGTACCGAAATTTTGTTAAGAAAAAGCAATAGATATAAGCAATAAAATCAGGCTTTTCTTAAACAGAAAAACAATTAACTAACAAAGTCGTTACCTCAAATTCCGCATCCTCTTCTCCAATAATGTTTGCATCTTTCCATGGAGAATTGATACCAAAATCTCACTATGTTGTCATCCTCTTACAAGACAAAAGAACAACAACAACCAACCTTTACCAGAGAAAGGTTGAAACCCTGTTTTAACTTATTCAATGCAAAAGTTGAAACCCCAAAACACATATGCTTTTATGCTAAACCAAACGATTCAACCTATTGTGACTTTTTCACATATTGTTTCAATCAGAACCCCTCATGATCCTTTGATATAGCCTACCAGCATGGGCTAGAACTTAATCCCGCTAAATCAAAAATTTACCCAAACCATAAGGGTTCACATCATATGAGATCGAATATCAAGGTTAGAAAACCGAAATCAAACATCCCATAAACATACATAGCAATAAGATAAAGCATTCAAGCACATGCTATGTATACGAAAACTATCACAAGAAAAATTATAAACTAATAATTTTATTCATACAACTCATAAGACTTTATTGTAAACTAATTTTATTAGTTTATAAACTAAAAATTATAAACTAATAAGACATTTTTATTCCAAATAGACTTTATTGTAAGAAATCAAAAACTAATGTCTATTTTCTTTGCAACTCAATCCTTCATATCAGTGCTAGAGGAAGGCAGATTATTACTTTCAATCTTCAGCTTGTGAATTTCTTCAAGTAGATAACCTTGTTGCTTGACCAGAATCTCTTGCAGTTGAGAAATTTGAAGTGAAGGACTCGCAAGAGCATGTAATTCTGTCTTTGATTGAACAGAGAAGTGTGTCAATGCTTCAATACATTGATCTTTCTTCATCATATTCTCTTTTTCCTTCTTGCTAAGCCAATCTCTCTTTTTGATTTTACTCTTAATATAAAGAGAAGATGCAGACTTTTCATACTTAGAAAATACAATATTCCTATAAATAGGTATATCTCAAATATTTTCAATTACTAGATTTTATTCCATAGTCTACACATAAGTCCCTTGATTTTTCTTCTTCCCTCACTCAAGATTTGGCACACGTGGTGAGGAAGAATTCTAATACCAATCGATTAGTTATGTACGTACTAGTGTGATATTTTCTCTCATTATGGAATCTTGAACAACCGGAGTGTTCTTGATCTAGTATAGAATGAAAAGTCTCCTTTTGTTACCTCGAACTAACGAGGTTTTTGCATCTTATCCTATTTTTCCCTTTACCATTGGATGATTTAAGACGTAAATGAATGAATTGTATTGAGTTGTCAACTAACTAGTAACTTTTGTGTGAACCTTATCTTTGACACTCAAGTAGTTCAGTGCGTGTTAGAGTGTACCAGGCCTAAACTCGTCATAAGCCCATGAGTAGAACAAAACTCGAAAATCGGTTGACTAGATGAGGGAACCCATTGACTTATAAACTACCAATTAAGCCCCATATAACCAATGTGGGACTAGGATCCCAACAGTCTTGTCTGCGAAAATCAAATGGTGGATCTTCTTTAAGACTATCCACACTCAAAGCACTCTATCATATCTGAATCTCGTGGTATGACGTCTTCGGGAAGCTCGTAATCGAAGTGATACAGTAAATAATATTTCTAGAGAATGATATCCCAGGACACATCCTCTTGCCAGCTTCAAATGTTATAAATTCAACAATTGCTTAAAACTTAAGAGATTCGACAATAGATTTTGGGTTTAACACCGCCGCCGCCTCACTGCTCCACTTTCACTCTCCCGCTTTTCTCTTCTTGTAATGGGATTTCAAGGCCTATTTTCATTTTTACAGGCATCGCAAAAATTAAATTTACCAAAACGTCCTTTTTATAAGTCTACCCTATCAGGTTAGCCCGTATGGATGGGCCTTGGGGACGCCCCCCCTAAATGGACACCTTGTCACTGAAATATAGGGGTGAGCATTTGGCCCGTAATCCGCGGATTTAACCGGAACCAACCGTTCATTTGCGGATGGATGCGGACCGTTCGTTAATGGGTTGGGACGCGGATGAAATGTTTGGAATCCAACGGATTACGGATCGGGCCGGATGTAACTTTGAAAATCCGTTGGACATCCATATCAGATTAAATTAAGTGCATTTATATAGTTTTAAAAATACTATGGATCATTTAGGAATTCTTAAGGTGTTTGCTTGGGGTGTTGTACATGGAATTTTATCTTCATATACATATATAGGATATGTAGGTTTTATGAGGAGTCATTTGTGTTGGCTTTATTTTGTTTATTATAAATTTTAACTAAAAAAAATACATTGGATTAGCCGTATCAACCCGTCCATCCATTGGATGTGGATTGGATGCGGATGCCAAGTGAAATCCGTAACGTATTGGATTGGATGCGGATGGGGTGAAAACCCGGTCCATACCGGCCCATGCTCACCCCTCTTCGAAATACAATCGAGACGATTTGTGTCGTCTGTCGGCCCTCGATCTCGAAAGCTCCTGTCCTTTACAGTCATGTCTTGAGAAATGAATTAGAGATGACAATGATTTCCATGGATCTGAATCCAACATCAAGACAGAAATATGTTTATGTACATAAAAACTAGTTACAAGGAACAAGTTGAGTGCACGTGCGTTGCACGTCGGCAAACAATAGTTTTTTTCTTCATGATATTCACTTCTGTTGGCCAGTTCTTTAGTCATCATCTTCCTTCGGATAACAGAGCGAGCTTGTGTAGTTAAAATCTTCAGTCTACGAAATGTAACGGCATCGAGTGATCATAAGTTTGTAACTCGAGATAGGATGGGATGGGATCGGCAAATATATCAAGTGATTAACAAAACACAAAATTGGTTAAAAAGACCAAAATCAAAATTTCCAGGTGAAAAGGATAATTGATTTAGATATTGTTGAAATGGACAAAATTTTAAAAATAGGCGAGGATGTAACCGGTTTCATCCTGTCCATTTTCAAATATTTTTCTTATTTTTATTTTACACAGGATGCATCGGTTTTCATCCTTGCTATTTTTTAAGTTTAAGCGGGATGAAATCCAGTTTCATCCTTGCTAAATTTTTTTTGTCCATTTCACCCATAAAATTTTTTACTCGTCCATTTGAACCGTGTTTTAAATTTTTTTGGCCAAATGACCCATTTTCCGTTAACAAAACTGATAAGCAAGTCTATCAGTAATGAGACCAATAGTATAGGCGATTTGTGTTGCTACTTCTACTAAAAAAAAAAATCTAATACATGGGCTTCTCTCGAGGAAAGATTTGTACTAACCCACATCAATCATGGCAATAATCAATAAAAAAAAATTACTTTCTAAATCTTGATATCTCACTCACCAAGTATATGTATATGCGACTCTGCCTAGTATAAGACTGTAACTTATGATATACAATTAAATGGATTGATTTCAGAATCAAGCCAGATAACACTCTGCTATTAGTATTATCAAAGAATTCGAGGTAATAATTATCAAAAGAAACGCGATTTAAAAGAAAAATAAAAATGAAAGCAAAAAAGGGTAATAAAACGATTCAGGGCTGGGATCAATTTACAGCCAGTACAATTGTGCATGTATTTGAACTCTAGAATCTGAACCCTCAATTCGCTTGGGTTTGAATCTCGTTTGTCAGCCTTTCCCGATCTCTACCACAGGACATATGCTAGAAATTTGCTGGTTCGCGGTTATTTCTAATTAAACTTAATAATGGTGTTGTTCGATTAGGTGACTAACTATCTTATTAAGGAAGATCTAACATGTACCTTAGAAGTTAACCGCAACATAGAGAATGATTACTGGCTACAAAAGTGTGTGAAACGCCAAAACAGGAGCAAGAGCCACAATAAGAAACAGCCGAATTCATCTTGCAGAACTTGATTCGACCCCTAAAGGTGTTGAGCCTCTCAACAACGACAACCGTCTCCTGCTATGCAGGTGTAAGATTTGTCTTGAACCAGCAGTATCATCCAATTGTCTAAGTTCTTTTAGTGATTCTTCAGACTTGAATGCACCATTGGATAAATTTTTACCTCAACACCATCTAAGTATGCTTTCTCTGCACCAAATTTAAGAAACCCATATTACAATCAAATTTATAAACTATTCCTACTACTCAATTTTGCAAACCACAATAACATAAACATCAAACTATAGCCTTCAATGGTACATTTCAGTTCAAACAGCTAGCAATTGTACAATTATATTGATTTATTGGCTGTATAATAAAATTCCAAAAATTGATTTAAATCTTCACTGGTTATTTAAATAGAAAAGCTTAATTCCAATCATTACATGGAGTTTTCTTATATCCAGATCAAATTAGGAATCTCCCATTTCTCGTTCAAGTAAAAACCAACTACTACTGAAATATATACTATTTATGATGCGGTATCAATTGAGAACAACATAAATTTCTATTTCTTACGTCCACTCCTAGCCTATCACGTCCACATATCACACTGTTCTTATGCTGGAGTATCACATTGAACCCAATTTCGAATAACAATCAAATAACTAAGAGTTTGGAATTATATACGATGAAAATCCAACTAATTTATCATCAATTAGATGAAAATGCTAAACTAAATGTTGAAATTGGTGTCATCATTGAATACCATTGATAAACGTAAATCAAATAAAACCCCTAAAACCAACAGAACCCTAGAAATAAAGATTGTTGTAAAAATGATTTTGATATCAGTAAATTTACACACCTAATTGAAGAAGGGAAAACAATCGATTCATTAATTGTTCAACACACAACTGAAGCTTCAACCGGAGAAGAGACGTTAAAATAAAAAATAAAAAATTGGAGAAATTGAAATTGTGAAACTGGGGTAATAAGAAATCAGTGGTGTTGCTGGTGACGATGATAGTGGTGGGGGTGATGGTGTTGCTGCTGGTGATAGCAACGACGGGGTGGTGATGGAACCGAAGAAGAAATTGTGAATTGAAAGAGTTGCGTTTTAGAAAGATAAATGGAAGAGATGAGGATATTCCCGTCCAGTAACGAAAAAATGTCACACGGAATGTGACGGGAATCTTCTATAGAATATTCTATCATCCAACGACCCTATTTTGAAGAGAGGAGATCTAGCGGCTGAGATTAGTTATTTCGTTGACTTTTGAATAGGCTTGCTCTCATTAAAGGGGGGGAGATAAGGGGTTTCTTCGCACTGTGCTGCAAAACTATGAAGAACAAAATGAATCTTCTTCCACCTAATTTACCCTCCGATTGAACTATTTCTGATGAAGACTTTCCTAGAACTGTACCAGATATCACACAATGCACAGCACTTGACCTCAACTGTTATGCGAAAGTAAGAAACGACTTTCCAGAACCAAGGCATCCACCATACATACATCTTTCCAAGGTTTCTGTGCAAGATAGCTTCGCCAATCCGACAATGAGCTTGACCTTCTACACCTAGACGTAAAGACGGTGCCGCACCAACACCAACCACGATACCTTGCAGCCGTGCTTGTATGTTGCCAATGGCCTTGTTTTCAAAGGAAATAAAATCTTTAGTAGCCATTTAACAGATTCTTGGGAAGCCAAATTGGTCAACTCTAAAGACTACATTTAAGATATCTTGTAGTATATGTCGTAAAATGCGGGTGTGGGGAACCCACTCTACGATACCGGCACCGCAGTCCTCGGTCAATGGGATCACAGCGAAGGTGCGGATGTAAAGCTTCCTCCGACGACTTTATGGATATTTTGCTAAAAGACGGTTGATCACTGACACAAACTCCACCATGCGTGCATCTTTTCTTAGATCATCTTTCAGATTGCAGAGAAGTGGGCGTTCAACACCATCACTACCAATAAAAGTACCTGCCAAGCCAAAAAAATGGATCCACTTAAGAATGTGAAACTAATTTAACATTATAAATGACCAGAAGGACGGATACAAGTAAATAGAGAAACAACTTATGACAGTCCTTCCCCGGAGATTTTGACAGAGACTATCTGGGTTTTTAATTAACAGAGCGACTGTTAGTTCAAACCAATACACTCATGGGGAAATTATGTTCAAATCTACATTCAAAGAGGAGCAAATAGAAGCAAAATGTGTTCAAATCAACTAAAGCAGAACAACAAATAATAGCGAAATGATTTACCTCTTGGATTTCTGAAAAGATGATAGGATTTCAGCTTCATCTCATATTCCTGGTATAGTCGAAAGGTCTGAAGCTTAGAACATTGATGGGTCAGTAAGAGCGGGTTGAATTGGCATTATGATTCCCACTAGCATCATCTGTTTCAGAAAACTAAACTCAGTTGAGATATTGATTGTTCTCGCTTTTGGCTGGCCCGGATGGGAGCACAACCTGATCAGATGGTCTATCAAACTAGAAAACTGCACAAATATATAGTACTACCATCACTTCCTTTCCTGGAGAATTTGTGTGCTTCTTGTATGATACGAGCAACACCCTAAACGCCTTGCAAGAACATGAGACTTTGAAACTGCTTTAACACGCTCTCATGGTAAAGGCCAAACTTTGAAACTTCTAGTATTCCACAAAAGTTTAGCCTTTTCCATGTGAGCGTATTAAAGCCAACAATCCCCAACATGAGCATCAAGATCAATGGCAATGAAAACCAGCCTCCAGAGTGCCAGGAGTGGCTCCCTTGTCCATAGAGAAGGCTACGTGTATTACTTTCTTGAATCTTCGATCATCCAGATGATAAGATTTCTCCAAGAACGAATCATTAACAAGAAGTCTATGGAAGTCTTCCAGTTGGCTTAGCATGTGAAGCTTTACCACAAAGGGGTATGCTCGAATGTAAGAATTCATTCCAGAAGCAGCAAAAGGAGCGAGTAAAGCTTGTTTAGAAACCGCAATTTTCTCTGCAACTGAGAACTGGTATTTCTTCGACATTGCCTGCAGAATCTTGGCAACATCCATGTCAAAGCAAGCATTACTCTCGGAACTGCTATAGGGTAGGCCTTCATCCCCAGAGATGTACTCATCTATTAGGTCCCATCTGCCAAGCCTCCAAGCTGCTTACACATCTTGCATGCACCAAGTCTTCTTATACTTGGGACCCTAGAGATTAAACCGTCTACATGAGTTACCAACTTACCATGGCCTGAAGCTGACACATATAAAGTAAGCAGTTGAGTACATCAGAATGTCTCTGGAGTCTGGATAGAAGTGGGCTCCAGATGAAGAGACTGCTCACGAGAAGTTAAGACTTCTGCCCAGTTCCCTTCCTTTTGTTTAGTAGGAGTTGGTCATCCAAACTTAACGATTTCCTTAAATGCGCCAACCCAGAGAGACCATCAGGCTCATCCAAGCCACTGTATATCTCCATCAGAATGGAGACATCCTCATCCTCAAACATGCCACTTCTCTGGGCTGCTGGGTTGAAGGATCCTGATCTTTCCAGGACATGAGATTCATAGTACAGAAGAGCCCGTGCATAAGCCTTGCATGGGAAAGAAGCCTTGGTCAGGGTAACCTTTGGGATAGCAGCCAACAGCTCAGAAACATTATTAAACTGAATCAAGAGCTCATTAGGACCTTCTGAAGGGGGGTCTTTATTTTGCCCACTTGACTTGGATGATTGCTGCTTTGAGCAGTGTAGAGATTGGGAAAGAGCAACTTCTTGTTTTACATCATCCACCCACTGCCCTAGACTATCAAGAAGGGTGAAGACTGCCTGGATACAGACTTCCCTTTGCCTTCCCATGACTCCATTAACAATTGCCTAGCTGTTCTCTGCTGCTGCAGCACTGAGGACAGAGAGTATCTCTTCTGTAATGCCAAGCCGAGCCTCAGCAGTGCAGTGGCAGGCAGCATTCAAGACTAAATATGGAAGCAAATACTTAGCTCTTTGCATGTCATGACGTAACAAGCATTGAAAGTACTTGCTCTTGAACCGGTTGAATGTCCTGTCAGCTTCCTGATCCAAAAAAATACCCACCTCCCCAATGACATTGAGGACTGGTAAATAAGGCCTGCAGTCGTAGAATTAGCCACATTTGGAAATTGAAAAGCTTGAGGTCAAGCATGGAGCAATTATTTCTTGAACATAATAGAGAAACGGCCCCATAATTTCTTTCTCCTCTTGTTCATCTCCCTGATATCATCCATATACCCACTCCCCGACAGAGAAACATTCAACACTTCTTTACCCTTTTGTGACTTGTGTTCTTTGAGCTCCAGTATTACCATCAAGTGATGCTTGGCAACCTGCAGCAACTCTTGTATGGCCATCTTGGACAATGATAGTAGGAGCAGCTCTAAAAGCCTTTGCTAGATGCTTGTGGATCAATTCAAATATAAGGTCATCATCTGAGCATTCAATTTTGAAACGTTCACATGTGATTCCCTTCACTGTGGCAGGATCCACGGCCCCAAGTGCTCCAAAACAATCCGCACAGACTAATTTCAGTCGTTGTCCTACAGTAGTCCTTGACTGTTCTGTGCATCCTCTAAGTAATAACGTAATCAAGGAAATTAACACATCCAAATCTGAGCCAGCTTCTCCGGAGATCAGAGTTGTAACATCCTCTCGCCATAAGTTTAGTAACTTTCTCAAGTCACAAGCAGCCATATACCTCACATTCATGCTCTCATGGTTAAGACCATCAACTATATCTCGTAGTTCATCCTTGTATAACTTGTTTTACTTCAGCCAATCAGGAATGCTGGGTAGCAAAGGGAGCTCTCGAATATGCTGCAGCAAAGGCTTGTGAAATCACTTACTTAGTCCTTGATGTGGAGACTTTCACCAGTTGTTTGATGAAAAAATGTAAGACAGAGAGACCCTCACTTGGAGGGTTTCTTTATCAACAGCATGAATAAGAAGCACCATGATTTTAGGCACATAGGTGGAAAGATGAACACCCATCAACTCAATTAGCATTTCTATACGTTCCAGGGCTTGTCTCTGCAAGGATAGATCCTCAGCATGAAGCACTAAGATCATAAGAGCCGGTCAAGACCAGGGCCGTTCCTGAGAAAAATTTGCCCCGAAGCGGACTAAATGTTTTTTGCCCTATACAAGGACACCCAAGAGATTTTTTTGGGTAGGGATTGATTGACACTATATGCAAAGCGGTCGAAGGCCGCGATGAATTATTTTGTACTAATCGAGTAGTTAGTTTGTAATTCTAATTTACGAATGCTATTAGATTAATAGACAAATAAAAGTTATAATATGAGAAAAATCAATAACTAAAAGTGATTATCGAAACATTTATAGTTTAGGGAAGAAAAATGGAAGATTTTTCTTTAAGCAAAGAAAAATGGGAGATAATTGAAATAGTAAGATAATATTCTTCCGCCTTTAAAAAAAAAAGTTAAATAGTCTAAAAAATTAGTATGACATATAACTGGGCTAACTTAAATTTGACTTACAAATATGAACTCTAAGTGGGTTAAACGTACAGTACGTGCTTAACATAAGTGGTCTGTAGTGGGGAAAGAATAAGGAAGAGGGGGCAGAGAACAGGAGAAGATTCAAGAAGGATGGATAAAGAAACTAAAAACTTTTCCATAAACTATTCTCAGAAATTATTCTCAGCCCTCCAAGTTTATATAAATAATAATTCAGTCCATCTTTTGTTCTTTTTAATGAAGACCCCTCATCAGAACAAGGCATTTTGTTGCCCCTCGGCCGTTGTTGCCTGCAAGTGGGGCTTACCCTGCTTGCCTATCAGGCCCGGCCCTGGTCAAGACTCTTGCAACTTCTTGTATCATTGTAGCGACCCTCGTTAGCCTGTATTCAAATAACAAGCTAAAAAGGTGAACATCCTTTCACTACAACAGTATGATTGTGCTTATACACCATAATATAAATCACAGAAATTTGGAGCAACATATAGTGTTTAGTAATTTTGGAAAGATCGAACTCCTCAATCCATTAAGTCTGTTCCAATAAAATCTAAGTTCAATGGGATGATCAAAGAAATAGCAAACATTTATGGTAGAGAAGGATTCTTCAAAATCACTATTTTCTGCAAATACACAACATTGAGCTTTAATGACAGGGAAGACTTTTGGGAGCATAATTTTTGTGCATCACAAGCACAACATAGAAAAACCGAGACAGAACTTTAAACTTTACAGAAAGGATAAAAATAAGTTTATATCGATGGGCTGACGAAAATGAATGGAGATCAGTATTCTAAATTTACCTATCAGTGGTCTCATTCGAGTCTCCGTCGCCTTGAAAGCATACAAGTTCATCGAGCAATGCTGGTAATGCAGCTCCAAAAACTTCCTTGTTGCTAGATCCAATCTGTAATTATAGTATCTGTTGCCTATCACCTTGAAGAAGAGCAAAAGCAAGGACTTCCATAGTATGACAAATGCTTGATCGTTGTCCTGCTGAGACCGGAAGAACAACTGGAACCATTTGTTTGAAGAAGTGCTCCATTTGTGCACCAACAACAGTCTCTGCAAATTCCCGAATCATTGCTGGGTAGTTCACCACCCGTGCACAAAGATAATCATAATGCTGATGGAAGTAACATGATCTCTTTATCAACCTTGATTCATCCTTTCTCACGACCATACGAGGATTATCGAGCTGATCAACCAACAAAATAAGTGAATAAAAAGAAGAGCTACTCATGGATGTTAATGGCATCTGCCATCACCTCCAAAAGTGTCTCAGAGACCTCAAATTCTTTCGCAGCTGCCAAAGCATGTTTAAGTTTGTCCAGAAACCTCTGCTCTTTCGTTTTTTAAGAAGTCTCCACATACCCAAACAAACATGTCAAAATAGGAATTTCAAGGAAACAACTAATCTGACCTCTGAATGATTCTCTTACACTTCTCTTCTTCTTATGGAGTACAAACTCAAGACACCTGATCCACTGAGACCTTGTCTTAAGCATTGGGAAGGAGTATAAACGTTGACGCACATCTCTTATGTCACACTTAGGACACCCGAGAATATCTGTAGTTTGATTCTTTTTGTTGTTATTGCCAATTAAGAAAAGCTTGCACGTCGCGGCACTATTGGCATACACAGACCCATAAAGGCATGACAAGTATCCAAGAGAAAAAGGAACAATTCTATTAACATTGCTGCAATTCTCTTTCCCCAAGATCCTGCAAACGGAGAAACACCGAATTATAAGTTAGACAAACAAACTTAATTTTATAATCTTAGACAGAGAAAGTAAAACCCAATTACTAAGGAGGCAAGACCAGTGGTGTTGTCCATGTCTGGTATTGAATTTTGAAAGAGAGGAAAACGGACCCAGGTGGAAAGCCTCCATCTATACAATGTATCTCAGAGAAGACGAACAACCACCAAAGATGATCCGTAGGGACTTGTACTAGAGAATCAACTTTAAGCAACTGTATATAGGTAAGGTATGGCTGAACATCATGCCCAATACGCAACTGACTTGATAAAAAAATCGAGGCCCTTTTCGAACTTGAAACAAGTATAATTGTATAAAGCTTGGATTTAGCAATAGATAAACATTAAGAACTTTTGTGGCTTAACTGTAACTTTTGCGAACACTACATAATAAACATATGACAGAGACAGGCTCCTACTGAAAAACAGTATAAATCGCTTATACAACTTAGTAGGCTCTCCACCACTATTCAGATGCAGGAAATCTGGAGGAAGCAAAGATCTATACTATTTCGTTAGCACTTGATTTTATTCAAAAATGATACTAGACACATAATTTTATGCTCTAAGTATTGGAAGTTAGGACACCATCTCCAGTTTATCCGTTTACTATTACGGATCGTATCCTTACAGCAATAATGTGTAAATTAAGAAAAAATGTACGGCATGTGCAAAGTCAAGGAAGATCAGTTATCCCGTTCTTGGGAGGAAAAAAATATCGAGGAAAGTAGCAGCAAAAGGTCCACCTAGTGCAATCACATCCCTATTATCAACTGTAGTTTCCAAATTGCAGGTGTAAAAAACATAATAAGTGATAAATCAAATTCACTTACTCCAGTCTTCTAAGCATATGCGGTAGTACACCAAGACCAGGGCACAAAACAATCATTGGTATCGGAATAACAGCCTCAACTTTAACCTCTTTGGCTTCATCACCAAGCGCCAAATCCAGGATTTCAAGAACACTTTCAGGCTTTAATGCCAAACCAATTTTGGAGAGAACTTGAACAGATAGACAAATCCAGGAATCATAGACAGTGCTTCTGCAACACAATTAACATGAGTTAATATTTTATTGTTAATAGCATCATAATTTTGAAATGGAATTAGCAAGAAGCACCAGAAGAAAATACCTGAATGTTGGATGTTCTTTCTCATTGTGACCTAATATGGACAAGATAGAGCGAACGAGATTTTCCATCGGAACAATTTCAGCATCACTTACAGTTGTTAGGACACGTGGAAAGTCGAAACATGCCTATCATAAAATGTAAGCTGTCAGAAATGCGCAATTAAGTTAGTTAATACTTAATAGCCAGTAGACCGTGTTTCCTACTTTAGTTTAACATGCTACTCACCATATGTGAAGCAGCATCTCCATAGCACAAAAGAGTACATGCCATGGTTAGTCCTTCCACATTCAGAGTTCCTTCAGTTAGGCATTTACTGATAATCTTAAGGGTCCAAGTGGCGAACGGCTGCCACCTCTGGTTGTCTGTGAGATCAATCAAGATACCAAGGCCATATGTGGGTCTGAAACATGCTGGAAGATCACCAAAAGGGGATGGTGACTACCGGATATTCCAACAAATGACTTATGTAAGCACTGCAAGGATACTACAGGAGACACTGTCATAGTGGAGCTATCTGCGAATATTGATGCTACATATAGGAGATCTGTAAACAAGAAATCAGGGTCTTGTTATGAAGCTTTGATCAATGAAACTTTTGAACTACAGAAGACATCATTACAAGAATTCGAAGAAAAACTACTTAAACAGTACGAATAGTTTTCCCTTTACGGAAGAAACACACATACTAGCAATTTGGGCACATGCTGCAAATATTCGAGATTAGTTATAGTCTCTAAATCAAATACCCAAAATATACGTATTAGGTAAATCACCAGGGATCACGTGTTTCTTTAAACTATTCAGGGAGACTTTTGATGTGAAACATCTGCGCAGCTAAAGACATGCCACTTTATATATAGCACGCTCGGTATGCAGAAATGAATCCCGTCTAAATGAATCACAAGTTACTTATATCAGACAGTGGAAATCAATCCAAAATTCATTTCCTAGAAAAATCAATCACATACTGAAGTCTAACTGCTCTGGTAGATTCAATTACTTTTAACCAGACATGGTATATGTGAATTAGTAAGCCTAGATACATGTTCAGATCAATGAATTCAAAAGCATTAGTTGCTGGATATGCTTAATTAGTCTATTTGTATTGAGTTGGTTGCTTTTATTAGATGTCTCAATTGAGTCAATTCAAGAGAACGAGGAAACCAATACCCTAAACCAATACGGTGAGGCTAGGCGAACCTTTCACCAATGCAGTGAACTTCCACTGATTTGATTCATATAAGATAAAGTCCACAACAACAAGAACACATACCTTCAATTAACAACATGGCATCCAATAAAAACTGGCGATGTGAACAAAAATTGATTTCCATCCCTATTTTTAATTTTATTTCCAACTAAAGATTTTGATCTACTTTATCCCCAAATCTATGAACAAAAATAATAAAATGTTCTGTTCGAATCGAAAACCCTAACCAAGAAAATAAAATGTCAAAATAATTAAACTCATGAGAGTGAAATACTAACCTAAATTCAGGTTGGAGAAGAAGATTAGGAAGAATAGAACGAAATCTATTCTCAAATTGATCATCAACTCCATTATTTGCTGCTTGTGAAGCAGATGCTGATGAAGAAGAAGAAGCAGATATTCTTTCTCGAAGTTGATGAATTAGACTTGAGAGTTCCGCCATTGAATCTCTCACTCTCATACACTGGTTTGGTTTCCCCTCAATATTCAATAACGAATGAAGCTTCTCTTATACACTTCTATATTTCAATTAAATTCTAACTTGTGAGAATTTTGTGACAACAGATGCCAACGGCCCATTAGCTAAGTTGGTTAGAGCGTCGCTAAGGCCTCTTCCTATGGGTATGGCAAAAAAATCTTTGTTTGGCATGCTTGGGAGTGGCATGGCAAATGAGTTTCCCCATTATGGTAGATATCTAAACTTGATTAAAAACATATATTTAATTGTGTTAAAGGACCCCTAATGAATAAAAAATATATTTGTGTTTGTGTGGTAGGGTATTTATAAAAGTTTTAGTGTTATAATATATTTAGTGGGACCCTTTAAATATAAAAATATATTAGAATAATGAAAAAGTAGGAGAGAAGGATAATTTATATATATATAAAATTACTGGAGATAAAGTGAATATCATTTGGAATTACCTGGAGATAAAGTGAATATCGCCCGGAGATAAAGAGAATATCGCCGGCGATAGAGTCTGTCGCTGCTCAGCGATAGAATCTCTATCGCTCGATGGAAACTCTGTCTCCTATGCCTATATGCCGAGAATAACATATTGGCATATGAGTTTGTGATTTTGGCATACCCATAGTGGGTGCATATATGCCAAATATCGGTGTTTGGCATACCCATAGGAAGAGGCCTAATAACGCGAAGGTCGCAGTTCGAGACCTGCATGGGCCATTTTCATATTGTCAATGAATCACTTCCTTTTTCTTTTTGCTTATAAATTGTCTCATAAATTCAAGATAGCATATATACCTATATGTTTTAGTGCCTAATCTAGATGTTTTAACCATCCGGGGTTAGCACAATTGGCGAGCGACTCTCAAGGAGGAGGTCGGGAGTTCGAGTCTCGCTCAAACATTGGAGTACTCGTGTAATTATACTAACTTTACTATGGGGGTTCGGGGCGAGTTTGCTCGGTGGGGAGTAAGCCAGGTGGGCTGTTGCCGAGGCGGGACAGGCCTATGCCTAGTTTCAAAAAAAAAAAAAAAAATCTAGATGTTTTGAATGTCAATTCCATTTTGTTAGGTAAATCATCCAACAACAAGTGAAAACGGCTACAAAATAGTTAAGAACTCCAAGTGTATTTTTATATTGTCAATGAATCACATCCTTTTTCTTTTTGCTTATAAATAGTCTCATAAATTCAAGATAGCATATATACCTTTATGTTTTAGTGCATAATCTAGATGTTTTGAATGTCAATTCCATTTTGTTAGGTGAATCATCTAACAACCAGTGAAAACGGCTATAAAATAGTTAAGAACTCCAAGTGTCCGAAGCTAAGAAAAGAGTTCATTGCGACATGAAATGGACAAACATAAGTCAAATTCTACAAAGGAAGAAGGGCCAAGACCAAATTCAGCTCTTTCAAATCAAGAACTTTGAAGCCCTGTCTTCAAAATAATGTAATACGAAGGCAACGTAGAAAGGATGAGGTCATTCTGACTTCAAATAATGCGAAGGTGGCAGGTTCGAGTTCTTCGAGACCTGCATTGGCCATGTATATTGTTAATTTTTTTCACTTTATGGAAATCCTATAGGATGCTACTTTTTAACAAGTTCAATGAATCACTTTTTTTTTTCTTGCTATATGTTTTAATACATAATCTATATGTTGTTAATTTTTTCACTTTATGAAAATCCTATAGGATGCTACTTTTTAACAAGTTCAATGAATCACTTTTTTTTTTCTTGCTATATGTTTTAGTATATAATCTATATATTTTGAATGTCAATTGCATACTTCTCTTATTAGGTGAATCATCCAAAAACAAGTGAAAACGTCTACAAAAGAGCTAAGAAGCGAAGTACTCCCAAGTAGCCAAGTGTTTAAAGCTAAGAAAAGAGTTTATTGCGACATGAAACGGACAAGTAAGTCGGATTCTACAAAAGAAGAAGGGCCAAGACCAAATTCAACTCTTTCAAATTAAGAACTTTGAAGCTCTATCTTGAAGAGAATGTAAACTGAAGGCAACGCCAAAAGGATGAGTTCCTTAGAGTTCAAACGAAGAAGTTATGAGCAAAATAGTGAAACCAACTTGGATTTGATTTGTGTTGGGCCCGTGCAAAAAGAGAAATGAGGGATGTGTTTTGGGCTTGGTATGGACGTAAAAAATTATGGTTTTTGGTGGATTTAGAGGAGGTGAAGTATTCTAATTGCATAAGGATCAAGAGGAGGTGGAAATACTTGATAGTTATCAAGTTTCCTAGTTGGATAGACACCGGGCGGAGGTTACAAAAGCCTATATAAAAGGGAGCCTAGATACAACTTTCACATTCAGTTTTCTCTACAACTTCTTCTTCAGTTATTTCTTAGTTCTCTTTAGTTTTATTTTCTTTGTTTCTATTTTATTTGTAATTTTTAGCTAATTAAATAATTGATTAGGAATGATTTCAAAGTCTTGAATAATGAAACTTTAATTATATTTATAAGTTTATTGCTCTTGTCAATTGTCTCTATTATTTTTAGTGTCTAAGATTATTGTTGGGTTGTTTAATTGACCTTTTAAATTAACCTAATAGTAATTCTTCAACTAGTATTGGGTTGTGTGATGTGTGTAATAGTCACTCAATTCTGTACGTAAGTAGTACATCGCAAAATCTGACAGAGGGATTCTGTTAAGTGATTGTGTACATGACACTAGTAATCAGTCCGAGATTGTGTGTCTGATGCTTAGGATCAACCTAATTCACAGAACGTAAAGCATCCGATTAATTTACACCCTGAGTGCGCTACTTCTTGGTGGGTTAGTTGGATAGAATCTTGTAGTCGGCGCTTAGTATCCGGTGGCAATAAGAATTTCGGGGATAGCAGAGCTTATTGATATTCTACGGTTGGTGACAATATCAATTACGGAATAAACAAGTTATTTAATTAAGTTTTTTTCGGTGATGGCGAAGGATTACTTGATTATATTTCTTCTTATTGTTCAATCTTTATTATTTTCTTCGTTCAAAACCTTAAAACAAAAACTTTTGGTTATTTTTAACAACTAAAAAATCTATACCCTTCGTGGAACGAACATCAAATAGTCACCTTTGAACTTATATAAACCCCACTCGCTCTCAACTGCATTATGGGTTTATTTTAGAGTCATAAACTACTAGAAAATTATAGTTTGCATTTGCGATCAAGTGTTAAAGAAGAGTTTGTGCCATATTTATTCACACTCTAAGTGCTGCGAAGAACACCAAAGGTATTGTTGAATGCTGGAGACATATGCAATACAATGTAACATCATTAAGTACATGCATTAAATGTCTTAAATAAAGATATTACCCTTCTCAATACACTCAACTAAGTTTTTCTAAGTTTAGTTTAATTGATAATCTCTTTCTATTCCTATTTTCTTGTTTTTCCATTTTGGTAACCACATATTGCGAGGGTTGTAATACTAGGTGAAGACTATTGTTATAAGATAATAATATTATAATGAAATGGCGTAAATAGTACCAGAGTTGTATTATTGTCTAAATCGGTAACTAAGATTATCATCATCATCATCATCATAAAGCGAATATGATAATCTTGGACCGTCTCAAAGCTAATTGTCAGAGACGAGTTTGCTTAATTACATGTTCTTCTTTTTTAATGACCTGATTATAAATGAAGGTAGTCCGTAGTCTTTGTGATCGAAGTACTATAAGGATGAATTCTTATAACTAACATAGGTTAGTCGTGGAAGAGTTAGAGAGATTTTAATATATTTAAATCCTTGAGAATTTGGATAGAGCATAGGAGAGTCTAAGTAATTTAGGAAAGTTTAGGAGTTTGTAGTCTCGGGATTTTGAGAGTGTCTAGAAAGTTTGGGGTAGTTTATTAGAGGGATTTGAGAGAGTCTGGGAGTTCGAAAAAGTTCAAATAATTTATGTTTTTCAAACTTATCTAATAAAAGATTTTCTTAAAAGTTAGTAATTTATCTTATAAAAAACTGTAGATACTAATCTAATAAGCAGAAGAATCAATTAATGATCTATAAAAATTACAACTTGCACAATATACATAGTACAAGTGAATATATGGATCAAAATTAACTATCTATGTAACCACAAATATACCTGCGGTTTACATTTGTGAAGCAAAGATATCGCAAATTCGTCCAAACCCAAATACAACGAATAAAACCAGCATCTATTAAATCTAATCGGAGAAATCCACTTACAAACACAAATTTAGATGAATGACCTCGACCTCACATGAAAACAATGTAGAATAGATCTAGCAAATGAATCCATATTATATTTGAAACTTAATTACAATATCATCAAGCTCGAGACCAATGATAATCAAACTCATCAAGATATATTATATAAAAATGAGTTAGACCGGTATTATCACCAAACTATGCTTATAACTGCTATCCAATTATATATATATATATGAGGATAAAAAACTTTAATTAGGCAGCAAAATCATTGTCTTGGTTAGGTAGGATTGAGGATGTACGCTCAGATAATACCACAAGACATATTGTTAGTAATTGTAAAAAAAAATTAATTAAGTACTACGGTTCCCACATGCACCTAAAGTCTAGGTTCGAAATATAAAGTTAGCAAATGCAAAAATCTATCTTGCAGTAAGTTCTACATCACTTAAAATAAAAAAAGTTAAGAGACAACAATTTTATTTATAGCGTGGAATAAGGTTCAAGGATAAGAAAGTTCTAAGGTATATGTGGACCATCTCATGCTATTTTACTTATCCAACCAAAATCTTTCACTTTTTGAAAGATTTTGTCTACGCATAAAAACCTCATCAAACTCCATTAAATTAAAAGATCCCCATAGTTCAAACGTTTTACCAGTAATAAGAACTTTAAGAAAACATCTCATGACCAACAAGTATTTTTTAGGGATATTTTTGAGAAAAACCCTATAAATCCATCACCACTAACAAAGATTATAAATGATTTTAGAAAACTCTCCCACGACTAACAACAGGTGATTTGTAACTCCCACAAACTAAATTAAGATCTCTCAAACTCTCCCACAACTAACCTCCGGTAAGATAATCTAGAACAAAGTATATGTGTGAATAATAATGAAAATGAAACTATATGGGTCATAGACTTATTATATTATGGATTTTTACAAGGATACCAAAAAACCTTGATCAATTGTATTCCTTAGGTTAAAGCCATGTTAATGTAATAAATAATTTGTTTTCTTTTTCATAATTACTTAAGATCTTGGATCAGTTTTTATTTGTATCATAAGTTGTTGATCTTCTCTGGCATTTTTCATTTGTTGCTAAGTATGAACAATATTGATAAAGAAACATTCTAATGACATGAAGTACTACGTATCGTCCGTGTTGAAATGCCAATTGTTGTCGATTAACAATGGCAAGGTGTAATCATAATAAAGTTGAAATATAACTACAAAGATACTAAACTATCAAACAACTTGAAACTATTCGTTGCCTTGAAACTTAGTTTGAAACTCAAATAACGTAGTTAAACTTGAACATAATTCGCTAAACAAAGAAGATGATAGTTGAAATTAAACTCAGTTATTTTGAATACTCCATATTATGCAACTTTGTACAACTTAAGGTTACTAGAAATGACCTATCCAAACAAGCATTCACCACCGATGACAATTAACCCTAATAAAAATCTACCATAAATGTCATGACGAATTGAGCGTTGGAGCTATCAACCCTACATTCAAAATAAATAAAAATAACCGCTTTTGAGAAAAATAAAGATCCAAAAGTACATGAGAACACACAAGATTATATATTGTAGTATATTAATCAAATATTTACATAAATGTTATTTATCTACAAGCATGGGAAACTTTATTTCCTATAATTGAGAAGTTTCGTTTTTGTGATTTCAATGCTATTTGGTAAGTTGTTTGACTAAAAAAACTAAATTTATTTTTCAGATCTTCATAGATTTGTTTTCTCCTGATAGTAATCTTCTTTTAGTTTTACAACAAATAAGAGATATGTGATCTTTTCTTGACATCCAAATATAATGAAGCAATAAGGTCAGAATAGGTAGTTAGAAAAAAAAAAAAAACTCATATAAAATATTTGCAAAGATACAAAAGTTTGTTAAAAAAAAGTTATTAAAAGCACTTGTATTTTTCACACATCTTAATATAGTTATATTTACTTTATTATGATTTGTAGGGTAACTTATCTTTAATTACTTTGCAAGATAAATTCTACCCTATGTTTGAATCAGGTGTATACCTAGGAGGTTAGCTGAAGGAGATTTTGAAGAATAATGTTCGTCGAGCGCCTGTTGGTCTACATGTGAGGAAAACTTTAAAGGTGCATGGAGGATAGGTTAGACACTTTTGCTTATAGATAGTTTTAAATAGTCCATTGCATACGCGTGAATACATGCACCATTGCATTGTTCTTCTTTCGTTCCCAAATTAACTTTCTCTTCTTCTCTCCTCTTCTCCTTCATCCCAAGAAATGACTTCTTCTTCTTCCCGAGAAACATCTAAACATAGGCCCACAATACTCACCTACTTTTGTAAACAACGTAATTATAAGGTATTCGTGCCAACAGAGGTCGCGAATGTATCACAATTCTACGCGCGTGAATACATGCACCACCCCAGCAATACGTTTATTTGAGTCCCAAAACTCGATAAGTAAGTTAATCGTTTATTAGTGTATTTAAAATTGCGAATATATGTTAATAACTCACTTCATCAATGTATATATATATCCAGGTCCATGGTAGATTACTCTGAACCTATCGCGACCATGCTACTACCTAATGTAAGTATTTTTATAATAATTACTTATAATTAAATGTTTGACATATTTACTCCCCAAGCCCAACTTTCTAATGATCATAAACCTAGCGCATCATTTATAATATGATGATCATAATAATTGAAAAAGTCATATCTTTCACTACTGCATCAATTCATAATATGATGATCATAATTTTTTTGAAAGTTTCATAAAGAAATCCATCAAACATAGGTCTTCTTAGCATTATTTAAAGGGATACAGGTGATCAAAATATTATTTTGTAGTATTAGAACAAATCAAAGGAAGCACATTTTTATCGAACCCAGTTCGAGTATATTTCATCTGCACCTTCATATTAACTAGTCACCACCAATCCTCACATCTCCTAACTAAAAAGTCAAAAGAGCATCACATATAAACAAAAGTATGGATGAAAGACAACAAGACCCCCAGATTATAAGATGATTATGAACATGATTAGTAATTCAAATATCTATTATCGGCCTTCTCATCCCCATAATCAACCTTACATTTAGGGATTTCTATCATAATGAGTATATGATTTTACAGAAAAAAAGAAAGTATTTTTAAGTTTGCTTTAGATTTGCAACATCGAAAATCCAACTTTTTATTTATCTATGAAAAATCGCTTAACCTTGTTTAATTCATTCAATATTAACAAATCTACTGAAGATTTAAATTGGATCATATCTGTTTAAAGAAAGCATTACCAAAAGAGAACTAGAAGAGAAGTGAAGGAGGAGAGACATAGAAAATGCATTGAAAATTTCTGTTAGAAAAAAATATTATAAAAAAACTTCAATTTGGTCAGTTTTGAAATTAATGGGAATGTTCCTTCTCATATTAACATCTATGTCATTTAATACTTTAGATTTTTTTTGTTCATGCAGGAGTGGTTCGTAGGAGGTCCTGAGAGAAGAGCGTGTGAAGTATATAAAGTGTATGAACTGCAAAACCCAAATTGGTTACTTCTTTTTTCCAAAACACTGCTATGACAGTCACATTGTGAGGCATTCGAGACCAATTATATGCTACTTGGAGAAAGATATGGATTATTCCTAATTAAAGAAAAGCTTGGCATCAATTATATGAAATAAGAATCCGGTCGATTACATAATTTGCATCTACATATCTACTATTGTTTTAGTAGTATTTTCGTTTTCAGTATTTTACTTCCAAACTCTTCTCCTTCATCCCAGAAATGGCTTATTCTTTTTCCTTTTCTCGAGAAACATCTAAAAAGAGGCCAAGAATACTCACCTACTCTTGTAAACAATTTAATTATAAGGTTTTACTGCCAACAGCGGTCGCGAATGTATCCCAGTTCTACGCGCGTGAATACATGCACCATCCCAGCAATACGGTTATTCGAGTCCCCAAACTCGATAAGTAAGTTAATCATTTATTAGTGTATTTAAAATTTCGAATATATGTTAATAACTCACTTCATCAATGTATATATCCAGGTCCATGGTAGATTACTCTGAACCTACCGCGACCATGCTACTACCTAATGTAAGTATTTTTATAATAATTACTTATAACTATATGTTTGACATATTTACTCCCCAAGACCAAATTTGTGCTTGTGATTAGTTGAGAATTAAATTGACGTTTTTCATATTTCCTAATATACTTATATAACGATCATAAACCTAGCGCATCGTTCATAATATGATGATCATAATAATTGAAAAAGTCATATGTTTTCGCTACTGCATCAATTCATAATATGATGATCATATTTTTTTTGAAAGTTTCATATAGAAATCCATCAAACATAGGTCTTCTTAGTATTATTTAATGGGGTACAGGTGATCAAAATATTATTTTGTAGTATTAGAACAAATCAAAGGAAGCACATTTTCATCGAACCCTGTTCGAGTATATTTCATATGCACCTTCATCTTAACTAGTCACCACAAATCCTCACATCTTCTAACTAAAAACTCAAAAGAGCATCACATATAAACAAAAGTATGGATGAAAGACAACAAGAGCACCATATTGTAAGATGATTATGAACATGATTAGTAATTCAAAGATCTATTATCGACCATCTCATCCCCATAATCAACCTTAAATTTAGGGCTTTCTATCATAATGAGTATATTATGATACTAAAAAAAAAGTATTTTCTAAGTTTGCTTTAGATTTGCAACATCAAAAATCCAACTTTTATTTATCTATGAAATATCGCTTAACATTGTTTAATTAATTCGGTATGAACAAATCTACTAAAGATTTAAATTGGATCATATTTGTTTAAAGAAAGCATTACCAAAGAGAGAACTAAAGAGAGGTGAAGGAGGAGAGACATAGAAAATGCATTGAAACTGTTCCTATTGAAAAAAATATTATAAAAAAAAAACTTCAATTTGGTCTAGTTTTTGAAACTAATGGGAATGTTCCTTCTCATATTAACATCCATGTCATTTAATACTTTAGATTTTTCTTTTGTTCATGCAGGAGTGGTTCGTAGGAGGTACTATAAAAGAGCGTGTGAAGTATATAAAGTGTATGAACTGCAAAACCCAAATTGGTTACTTCTTTTTTCCAAAACACACTGCAGGCAGTCATATTGATGAGGCATTCGAGACCAATTATATGCTACTTGGAGAAAGATATGGATTATTCCCAATTAAAGAAAATCTTGGCATCAATTATCTGAAATAAGAATCCGGTCGATTACATAATTTACGTCTACATATCTTGTTGTTGTATTAGTATTTTCGTTTTCAGTATTTTAAATATTTGTTGTTTTAGGTAGTTTTATTTCAGGTGTACTGTTTTAGCTAGTTTTATTTTGTGTGCGTTAACGTATTTGCAATCGTATTAACTAATGAATGAAGTTCTAGTTTAAAAGGGTTTTATTATGTATCTCACTTTCTTGCAAATCCTTTTCGATTTTTTATATTTACTCTCGTGTGTCTGATTAAGTTTGATTAACTAGTTATTCAGTTTCTTTTGGTCTACTTGGATCTTCTTAAAGCGAGAATATTGGATTTGTACGTAGTTGTTTGAGGGTGAAAATAGTTTCTGCTGATTTTGGTAATTTCGGGTGTGCGAGTGAGGAACAAATTTAAACCCTCAAACAATGTATTGCAAGGGAGTACTTTAGACAAGTCCGGCCTAAACCAAGAAATGGACGTTCCAGACTTGCTTCGGTCACAAAGTGAAGGAGAATGGGTTGGTTTTGGGGAGGAAGCAAGGAAAGTGATGAGACCGAGAATAGTTGATTACGGAAGAGTAGTTGTGTTAAGTGACTTGTATCGAGGAAAAGTGGGAAGGCTAACAAATGGTAAGCTAGCAAGTATTTTACGAGTGTTGTATATTCCCCCATGAACTTGTTGTTCGATAGAAATAAGTAAGACCTATTTATACAAGTCGAAGTGAAACGTACTACGGGTCTCATTAAGGAATGGAAAAATGGGTGAGTAAATGGGAGGATGTGGTAACGTTAATGCATGGAATTGATGTTCCATAAAACTGTGCACGCATGGAATTGATGTTCCATAAAACCGTTAGCATGGAATTGATGTTCCATAAAAAGAATGTTTCACCATTAACTCCCTGTATTTACTAACCGCATCATCCTTATGACACTTCCTTATGACGGGCGTAGTGTATGCATTGTGCCATCCGCCAAACTAATACCCATAGAGGATCCCTTAGTTTGTGATATGTGTTGATGTCTCAGTGTTTTGTGGAAAACATGTAGAATATTGTTGTTGCATGGAAGGTCATGCACAGGGAGACTTGCTAGCTTGGTGACCTCAGACGGTCGAGATTTTACATCTTAAGACGAGAGGTAGTCGTTGATCGTTGGGCGCTTTCATTTTAGTGGTCGTATAGGAAGGCCAGCTTGTGGCGCGGCAAGGTTGGCATGTCGTTAGCATGACGTGGCCAAAATAGGGTTTGGGGTCAAAGGTTACCATGTGTTTTCTGGTAACCTTGGGCGGCTAGGATTTTCTCCTGGGATTGAAGGGCGGCCAGATTGATTGTAGCACGCTTCATTTTGGTAGCCGTGTATGGAAGGCCAGCATGGTGGCGCGGATAGGTTGGCATGCGTTGGCATGGCATGGTTTGGCGTGGCCAAACTTAGGTTTTGGGCCAAAGGTTACCATGCGTTATACGGTAACCTTGGATGGCTAGGATTTGCTCCTAGGATTGAAGGGCGACCGTTGATTGTCGCACGCCTTCGTTTTAGTAGCCGTGTAGGGAAGGCCAGCATGGTGGCGCGGCTAGGTTGGCATGCCATTGGCATGGCATGGTTTGGCATGGCCAAACTTAGGTTTTCGGGCTAAAGGTTACCATGCGTTGTCTGGTAACCTTGGATGGCTAGGATTGCTCCTAGGATTGAAGGGTTACCGTTGATTGTCGCACGCCTTCGTTTTGGTAGCCGTGCAGGGAAGGCAAGCATGGTGGCGCGGCTAGGTTGGCATGCCATAGTTTGGCGTGGCCAAACTTAGGTTTCGGGCCAAAAGGTTACCATGCGTTGTCTGGTAACCTTGGATGGCTAGGATTTGCTCCTAGGATTGAAGGGCGACAGTTGATTATCGCACTCCTTCGTTTTGGTAGCCGTGTAGGGAAGGCCAGTATGGTGGCGCAGATAGGTTGGAATGTCGTTGGCACATGGCGCAGATAGCATGGCTAGGGCCAATGCAAGGTGCAGTTTGGCTTGACATGTGGGGCCAAGGGTTTGGTAGGTGCGGCTAGCATGGCTAGGGCAAGGCAAGGCACGGTTTGGCTTGGCATGGTGGGGCCAAGGGTTTGGCATGTCGTTGGCACATGTCGCGGCTAGCATGGCTAGGGCCAAGGCAAGGTGCGGTTTGGCTTGGCATGGTGGGGCCAAGGGTTTGGCATCTTAGTTGGAACATGGTGCGGCTAGCATGGATAGGGCGAGGCAAGGTGCGATATGGCTTGGCATGTGGGGCCAAGGGTTTGGTAGGTCGGCTAGCATGGCTAGGGCAAGGCAAGGCGCGATTTGGCTTGGCATGGTGGCGCAAAGGGTTTGGCATGCGGTTGGCACATGGCGCGGCTAGCATGGCTAGGGCCAATGCGAGGTGCGGTTTGGCTCGGCATGTGGGGCCAAGGGTTTAGTAGGTGCGGCTAGCATGGCTGAGGCCAAGGCAAGGTGCGGTTTGGCTTGGCACGGTGGGGCCAAGGGTTTGGCATGCGCGTTGGCACATGCGCGACTAGCATGGATAGGGCCAAGGCAAGGTGCGGTTTGGCTTGGCATGGTGGGGCCAAGGGTTTGGCATGCGGGTTGGCACATGGCGCGGCTAGAATGGGTAGGGCCAAGGCAAGGTGCGGTTTAGCTTGGCATGTGGGGCCAAAGGGTTTGGTAGGTGCGGCTAGCATGGCTAGGGCCAAGGCAAAGGCGCGGTTTGGCTTGGCATGGTGGCGCCGAGAGGTTTGGCATGCGGGTTGGCACATAGCGCGGCTAGCATGGCTAGGGCCAAGGCAAGGTGCGGTTTGGCTTGGCATGTGGGGCCAAGGGTTTAGTAAGTGCGGCTAGCATGGCTAGGGCCAAGGCAAGGTGCGATTTGGCTTGGCATGGTGGGGCCAAGGGTTTGGCATGCCATTGGCACATGGCGCGGCTAGCATGGCTAGGTCCAACGCAAGGTGCGGTTTGGCTTGGCATGTGGGGCCAAGGGTTTGGTAGGTGCGGCTAGCATGGCTAGGGCCAAGGCAAGGCACGGTTTGGCTTGGCATGGTGGGGCCAATGGTTTGGCATGCCGTTGGCACATGGCGCGGCTAGCATGGCTAAGGCCAAGGCAAGGTGCGGTTTGGCTTGGCATGTGGGGCCAAGGTTTTGGTAGGTGCGGCTAGCATGGCTAGGGCGAAGGCAAGGTGCAGTTTGGCTTGGCATTATGGGGCCAAGGGTTTGGCATGCCGTTGGCACATGGCGCGGCTAGCATGGCTAGGGCCAAGGCAAGGCGCGGTTTGGCTTGGCATGGTGGGGCCAAGGGTTTGGCATCTGGTTGGCACATGGCGCGGCTAGCATGGATAGGGCCAAGGCAAGGTGCGGTTTGGCTTGGCATGTGGGGCCAAGGGTTTGGTAGGTCTTTGTTGGCATGGTTGGCATGCCTTGGGGGTAGGTGTGGGTGGCATGGTTTTCCATTGGCACGGGGTGCGGTTAGCATGGTTGGCATGCCTTGGAGCGGTAGGTGTGGTTGGCATGGTTTGCCATTGGCACAAGGGTGCGGCTAGCATGCTTGGCATGCCTTAGCGTGTAGGATGTGGCTGGCATGGTTTGTATTCATAAGTCTGAATATTTCTTTCGGGTTTATGAATCTCTATCATTTTAGATATTACGTAAGGAGTCTTGCCTTTTCATTGGCATCACTTGATTTTATCAATGACCTCGAAGACAAAACTATCTTCTTTGGTTAGGACACATAAACCATTAATTTTACATAGTGCTTTGTAATGGTTGCATTGTCCATCACAAGCTGTCACTACTATATGAAGAGTAATATTCTTCATCGAGAAGAGGTGTCGTGCTGTGATAACAAATATGAACATGTCTTCATTCTCTTGATCTGACTCGGACATAATTATTTTTAAAATTGACCTTTTAAGGCCTTCATCAATATCAAGGCTATTGATTTTTTGTTGGGTGGTACACTTATTAGCGTAGTGACCCACTTGTTTACATTTCCAACATACTGGTTGTTTCTTCTTTTTAGAGGATTTTTTTAGGAAATTTACCTTTAGAGAACCTTTTATTTTTATCTTTTTTAAAAGGTTCTTTATAATATTTTTCTTTAAAGCGTTTTTTAGATTTTCGTTGTTTTCGAAAATTATCAATAGTTTGATTAAAACCCATTTGCTCGCAGAAATCTCCTAGAGCTCGTTTTCCTGAAAATTTTTCCTTTTGGATTTGCCTTTGAAGCTTAATGTCATTACATAAAGAAATACCTTCTTTTACTACTTCTGACGCAAGGTCTCCATAGGTATAAGTATCATAAGGGATTTTTCCATTATTAGAATTTCTCAAACGATTTTTTATTCTTTCGGTAAAAAAGTTAGGGAGTTCTGATAAGAACTTTTCTTTCCAAAATTCATGATGACCATCATTTCTCTGAAAGATTTTTGAAAAGAAAACATCTTTATACCATTTAAAATGGGATAGAGTTGGACACTTTAAACTTATTAATTGTTCTTGAATTCTTTCGTATTCATATCATGTTGTCTGTAAAGTGGACAAGAATAGTATACGAAGTGTCTTGACTACATCAGGAGTATTACTATTTGGTTTAACAGCGTTTTGGATGGCATTTTTTGTTTCTATGGGTAAATAATTATCATACCATCCTTTTAATTGACTGTAAAGCCATTTATAAGGAGCTTTGCAATTGCAGGTTCCTTATTGTCACGGGCTGCATAAGCCGTGGCGCACATAAGCATTTGATGGATTAATTTGTGAATTTGATATTCGCTAAGTCCATCTAGGTTCCATTCATAAACGGAAGATCCATCATACTGTTGAGTAAGTCTACTATCTTCTTCGTGAAGTAAATCGGCGGGTGATGGCCTAGGGTAATAAGGGGCATAGGTTTTATAATTAAACCTTTTATTTGAGATTATATTAAGTTGAAACGAATGTTTTTATCTTCAACCTTAAGACTCTCTAATTGAGTTATTAGCTCATTAGTGGTTGATTCTTTATGCACGTATCACTATTTTAGAGTCGAGAGACAAAGGGGCCACGTTAGTTGGGTTTCTTTCTACAATTGTAAGAAGCTGTAGGTTGTTCAATAGTACTAGGTTTTTGTTCTTTTCAATTGTAAGAGCTTCAAGTCTTTTATAGATTTCTTGAATTACTTGAGAATATGATTACGAGATCGGTCAACACGGTCCTAGTGAGTTTTACTCCTGGTTCCGAGGCTATAAGGTTGGAACGGGCCGGGTTAACGGGGTTATGATGGTTTTGAGGCATTTTAGCCTTCTCTATTCGGTTTAACTTGCTCTCCCATCGATTGGAGGGTCAAGTTAGTATAATTATTTTGCTCTATAACAGCCTCTATACTTTTACCTTTCCGATAAGGTGTTGCCATAACGTCCTCACCATCTACCTCAACGACTAAGTTCATAGCGAGGGGTGAACATCACTAATCGTCCTACTGTCTTAGTCAATTATTTTCTTCGAATAGAAGACTTCTCCGTCAATACCATCAAAGGGAAATTCCTTTTCCCGTTGTAATAAAACATAGAGTCCCATATCCAGTCGAGTTGGAGATGAAGAGTTTTCAACCTTATAGACAGTGGCAAACTTCATCCTTTGTAAATCTTGTTCTATTACGACTCCTTTTCAAAAGCAGTAGTAGGAATTGAAGATGTAGAAAATCTTCCAAGATTATTATCTTTTATTCTCGTAATTCTATCTTTAAAAATCTTAATTCAACATCACCATCTGGATGTTCAATAATCTCTTCTAAAGTTTTATTTTCAACTTTTACAGGCTCATTAGCTTGTTCTAAGATCCACTGTTGTGGTAAGGTTATTTGATTCCAGGATATGGTTTTAGGGATAATCCTATTACTCTTTGTCATGTTTGTTATGAACAAAGTGGTTTCTCCCTTTTCGTTAAGATTTGGAATCTTACGCATATTGGGATCCGGCCTAGGGGAGTTGATGAATGATTTTTCCTCCCTAATCTTATTTGTAGAAATGCTAATAAGACATACATAGGGGGGGAGTTGGTTGGAAGTCAAAAAACAAGATATGTCCCAAAACTCGTTGTAAGCCCATGGCAACACATTTGGACCAATTTTAAAGCAAAAAATTGCTTAGTCATACTCGAAATGCATCACTAGACACTTGACGGCTCGAACCCTCAACCATCATGGCTGGACGCGCAAGCGAGGCACAGACGGCTCAGCCATCATGGCGGGCTTGAAATCTGCGAGCTTGCCGGAGCAGCGCTCGGCCAAGACAGCCGTGATATGCAAGGTTTGCAAGCTTGGAGGGTCGAGCGCTCGGCCAAGGCGGCCGTGATATGCTATGCTGGTCGGGTCCATGTGCAGCCAAGATGGCCGGATCCGGCCTAGGGGAGTTGATGAATGATTTTTTTCCTCCCCTAATCTTATTTTTAGAAATGCTAATAAGACATATATAGGGAGGGGGAGTTGGTTGGAAGTCAAAAAACAAGTTATGTCCCAAAACCGTTGGAAGCCCATGACAACACATTTGGACCAATTTTGAAGAAAAAAATTGCTTGGTCATACTTGAAATGCATCACTAGACACTTGACGGCTCGAACCCTCAGCCATCATGGTCATGGATGAGGCACAGGCCGAAACTCGAGCCATCATGGCGGGCTTGAAAGGCTGAGCTTCTTAGGACGAGCGCTCGGCTAAGGCGGTAGTGATATGCAAGCTGCAAGCTTGGAGGGTCGCGCTCGACCAAGACGGCCGTGATATGCTAGCTGGTCGGGTCCATGTGCAGCCAAGATGGCCGGATCCGGCCTTGGGGAGTTGATGAATGATTTTTCCTCCCCTAATCTTATTTGTAGAAATGCTTATAAGACATATATAGGGAGGGGGAGTTGGTTGGAAGTCAAAAAACAAGTTATGTCCCAAAACTCGTTGGAAGCCCATGGCAACACATTTGGACCAATTTTGAAGCAAAAATTGCTTGGTCATACTCGAAATGCATCACTAGACACTTGACGGCTCGAACCCTCATCCATCATGGCTGGACGAAGCTCGGCCATCATGGGTAGGCTTGAAAGCTGCGAGCTTAGGAGCAGCGCTCGGCCAAGGTAGTAGTGATATGCAAGCTGCAAGCTTGGAGGGTCGAGCGCTCAGCCAAGACGGCCGTGATATGCTAGCTGGTCGGGTCCATGTGCATCCAAGATGGCCGGATCCGGCCTAGGGGAGTTGATGAATGATTTTTCCTCCCCTAATCTTATTTGTAGAAATGCTAATAAGACATATATAGGGAGGGGGAGTTGGTTGGAAGTCAAAAAATAAGATATGTCCCAAAACTCGTTGGAAGCCCATGGCAACACATTTGGACCAATTTTGAAGCAAAAAATGCTTGGTCATACTCGAAATGCAACACTAGACACTTGACGGCTCGAACCCTCGGCCATCATGTCCGGCCAGCTGCCTGGAGGCCTGGACGAAGCTCGGCCATCATGGCACTGGCTTGAAAGGCCGCGAGCTTGTAGGAGCGAGCGCTCAGCCAAGACGGCCGTGATATGCAAGCTGCAAGCTTGGAGGGTCGAGCGCTCAGCCAAGACGGCCGTGATATGATAGGCCGGTCGGGTCCATGTGCGACCAAGATGACCAGTTCAAATTCTTTGAATCGAGATAGATATAAAAGCTGCATTCACAGTCCCTTTTGGCCATTATGAGTGGAATGTAATGCCTTTTGGACTGAAAAATGCTCCCTCTGAATATCAGAGAATAATGAATGAAATATTCAATCCTTATATGGATTTTATCATTGTCTATATAGACGATGTCTTGGTTTATAGTAAAAGTATTGAGCAACATTTTAAACATCTTCGGATATTTATTAATGTTGTAAAAAAGGCAGGCTTAGTTGTCTCTGCTAAGAAGGTTAAACTCTTTCAACAAGAAATTCGTTTTCTTGGGCATAATATTGCCAACGGATCAATCATTCCTATAGATAGATCCATCGTTTTGGAGAAAAATTCCCAGATGAAATTAAAGACAAAAATCAATTACAAAGATTTCTAGGATGCCTGAATTATATTTCAGAATTCTACGAGAAGGTTGCTTTAATATCAAAACCTTTGTATGAAAGATTGAGGAAAAATCCTCCTGCTTGGACCATTGAACATACTAGAGCAGTCCAGCAAATTAAAAAACAAATCAAGGAAATTCCTTGTCTTTCTTTATCCAAACCTAAAGCATTCAAAATAGTTGAAAGCTGATGCTTCGGATCTTGGATATGGTGGGATTTTAAAACAAAAGATTAATAACAAAGAACAATTAGTCAGATTTACGTCCCATGCTTGGCGAGGCCCTGAAATAAATTACTCTACTATTGTACTAACCGTACAAAAGTTTGAATATGATTTAATAAATCAAAAATTTCTTATTAGAATAGACTGTAAGTCTGCTAAAGAAATCCTTCTAAAAGATGTTAAGAATATAGCCTCTAAGCAAGTCTTTGCAAGATGGCAAGCAATTATGTCACGTATTTGATTTTGATATTGAGTTTATCCCGGGAGAATCAAATTATTTACCTGATTTTCTAACTCGTGAATTTTACGGGGAGGGAAAGAATGTCAAAAGACCGCCTGACAAAGGAAAAGCTCTAAAAGAAGCTAAAGAGGTAAAACCTCAAAAAAGAGAGATATCAACGTCTTATAAGGCGATTGCTCTCTTAGACCCAAAAGTTGTAAAACAACAGAAAATAGAGGATACTCCTATAGAGGAAAGACTCGAAGTGATGCCTACATTTTGGCGGCGAGAATCTTCCCATCCGGGTGAATTCATCTACCCGTATATTGGAACTTCCACTAAATGGATTATTCAGTGGAAAATAAATATGCTAATTTGCAACCAGTGAAGTAGTTACTTTCTACTTCAAGAATAATGCTGATCCTTTTGTCTACCCTAAAGATTTTCAATTTTATCAAGATATTCTTGTAGCGATGGGATCGGTTGAATTCGACATAACTAATAGAAATGGTGCTGATATTGCATATGGCAAAGCAACAATTAACATGGTTATTAAGCAAGAACAGTGGACAAGAGAAGCTGTTTAAACCTTATGAACTTACCAGGCCATTGCGAGGTCGTAATACCACGGTAAAGTTCAATTACGTTGATTATATCAATGCATGGGAACATGCGTTCTATTATGAGAATAAACAAAGAAAAATTCTCTTGGTTTATTCGGTTTTCAGAAAACTTTGTCCTTAATAAGGATAATGATATTCCAAAGCTGGTTTTATCAAATGGTTTTCTCAACTGGGATTATATCTATTTGTTTACCGAGATAAAGTAAGGACAGGTCTACGATGATTTTTTGTAGATCTCAATCCTTCCTTAACAAACACCTCATTATGGTTTACGGTTCTCTACCAAGTCCCTTGGATTCTCAAATGGGAACTGTTATCGACCCTGCGAAGCTTTTCCAACCTTGGAGAAACCTTCAAACCTATTCCTTATCTAGGAAGAAGAATTTTCATTAAATGGTGGCAAAAGTTTGAGTTCTTTAAAAACTCAGTTTTTTTTTTTTTTCAACTAAAGGTCTTATAGACCTCGGACCACCACTTCCTCCTAAACCTAATATTGATGATTTATTAAAGGAATTTTCAGCGGGATATCCAAGAAAGAATTCTCTAAGTTCTTAGTTCTTCTTCAAAGATCAAGCTAATCCGCCTCTAGTTCGAAGAACCGGATCTACGGAAAGTGAAGACGAAGCCATTACTATGGATGAGGATGATCCCCATGACATTATGGATGAATACCTTTCAGAGAAGATGCACAAGATCCCTATGCTAAATAATTAGCAACTATTTCTGTAGTAAAAGAATGCTTTAAACTAATAAGTGGGAGACAAAAACAAGATAATATTTTGTTTTCTTTTGGCGGCTATCCGCACATTTGTATCCTTTTCTTTTTACTTTGTAAGTTTGTTTGTTTGTGTCGGTCGTCCGCACACCTGTCCAGTTTAGACCCTTATAGGGACTTTTTTTTTTCCTTATTTAAGTTGAAGTTGTGTTGAGAGGAAGGCAAGCTCAGAAAAATCCTTCACTCTCCTCTCTTGTAACCTATTCTCTGTTGTAAGATATTGAGCAATAAAACCTTTCCTTTTATATTCATCTTGTATATAAAACTTTAAGCTTTAAGCTTAAATTAAAGAAAGCTTAAAGCCTCAATCGATCCTTATCGCCTATAAATCACTGTAGCAAAATCAAATTTTACTGTTCATAGGCGCAAGTTTTGGTATCAGAGCCCGGAAGGAGGGAGAAGACCAGTTCTTATCCAAGGTATAATTTCTTCACTCATCTAATTTACTCCTTGATACGTTAGTCGCGTTTAGTTCCTAACGGTAAGACCAGCTAAGAGGGCGCCAAGGGTTTGGCATGCGGTTGGCACATGGCGCGGCTAGCATGGCTAGGAGCCAATGCAAGGTGCGGTTTGGCTCGGCATGTGGGGCCAAGGGTTTAGTAGGTGCGGCTAGCATGGCTAGGGCCAAGGCAAGGTGCGGTTTGGCTTGGCACGGTGGGGCCAAGGGTTTGGCATCTTGTTGGCACATGGCGCGGCTAGCATGGCTAGGACCAAGGTAAGGTGCGGTTTGGCTTGGCATGGTGGGGCCAAGGGTTTGGCATGTCGTTGGCACATGGCGCGGCTAGAATGGGTAGGGCCAAGGCAAGGTGCGGTTTAGCTAGGCATGTGGGGCCAAGGGTTTGGTAGGTGCGGCTAGCATGGCTAGGGCCGAGGCAAGGCGCGGTTTGGCTTGGCATGGTGGCGCAAGGGTTTGGCATGCCGTTGGCACATGGCGCGGCTAGCATGGCTAGGGGCCAAGGCGGTGCGGTTTGGCTTGGCATGTGGGGCCAAGGGTTTGGTAGGTGTGGCTAGCATGGCTAGGGCGAGGCAAGGTGCGATTTGGCTTGGCATGGTGGGGCCAAGGGTTTGGCATGCCATTGGCACATGGCGCGGCTAGCATGGCTAGGTCCAAAGCAAGGTGCGGTTTGGCTTGGCATGTGGGGCCAAGGGTTTGGTAGGTGCGGCTAGCATGGCTAGGGCGAAGGCAAGGCACGGTTTGGCTTGGCATGGTGGGGCCAATGGTTTGGCATGCCGTTGGCACATGGTGCGGCTAGCATGGCTAAGGCCAAGCGAGAGTGCGGTTTGGCTTGGCATGTGGGGCCAAGGTTTTGGTAGGTGCGGCTAGCATGGCTAGGGCGAAGGCAAGGTGCGGTTTGGCTTGGCATTATGGGGCCAAAGGGTTTGGCATCGTTGGCACATGGCGTGACTAGCATGGCTAGGAGCCAAGGCAAGGCGCAGTTTGGCTTGGCATGGTGGGGCCAAGGGTTTGGCATGCCGTTGGCACATCGCGCTGACTAGCATGGATAGGGCCAAGGCAAGGTGCGGTTTGGCTTGGCATGTGGGGCCAAGGGTTTGGTAGGTCTTTGTTGGCATGGTTGGCATGCCTTGGGGGGGTAGGTGTGGGTGGCATGGTTTCCGTTGCACGGGGTGCGGTTAGCATGGTTGGCATGCCTTGGAGGCGGTAGGTGTGGTTGGCATGGTTTGCCATTGGCACAAGGGTGCGGCTAGCATGGTTGGCATGCCTTGGCGCGGTAGGATGTGGTCTGGCATGATGAGCCATTGGCACGTGCGGTGTGAGAATTAGGGTTTTGGCTTGTCGAAAACCTAATTAGCACTAAAAAAGGTACCACAGTAATTTTTCATGAGACAAATTAAAGGGTTCAAATAAATGTGCTTGGTTTGGACATTATTATTCGAGTTACGGAGCGTCCTTTGTCGATTATGGTTTTAGGCTTTACCCCTAAGTTAAAAGCCACCATCAACGGTAGTCAAGCGGTAAATCAATTTTAAACTTACATTAACAAGATTCACCATCTCCTTCTCTTAATAATAGGTTAGGCAGTGAAATACATTGTAATTGATAAGGAATTAAAATTAATCACTAGTGATCAATGATGTACTAAGAGCCAGAGATTGAGATTGACGATAGTTCTCTACCAGTTGCTATGGTTCTACTGATTTTGAAGTTTCAGTCCGTGGTTTTTTAGTTCTTTTTTGTTTGCTCGGTAATTCTTATGTCTGTGGTTAATTATGAACATAATAATTAAGAAGACTTCATGCATGCATCAGTAAAGATCCGGCAACAACTATAATACAAAAACAAGGGTAGTTTAAAAGGCCAGCCAGGTCTTGGGTGGGACCTTTAATACTGTTGCTAATGAGTAGAGTAGATGTAGGATTGATAGACACATTTTATATCCGATTTGTCTTGATTCCATATATTGTTAGTGCTCAATTGTTGCACTTATTATGTTTTTTATGTCTTTGTAGGTGTTTTTGAAGGAATAAGCTTTTGTGGAGAAAGTTGATCGAAAAGTGTTATTTGGGCTCGTGGGAGAAAATTCCCTACGGGCAAACCTGGAGGATGTGTTAAAGGCATCCCGGAGGTACGTTGGAAACACCATTAAATGCACCCCAAGAGGCATCTGTTAAAGGGACCCCCACTTTGGATAAGGGGTATCTCAATTACTAAGGGGTAACCAAACTACTAATCACACCCCATCAGTCAGATAAGGGGCACTCATCTCCAAGAATTCAAATTTTGAATTTGGCGGGAAACTGGTTACACCAAAGTTCAGTTTTAGGGTTTGATTTTCGGGCGACTGTAGAAGAGATTCAATCGCTAATTATTAATGGTCTGGACTTAAATAAGCTAAACATGGTTGGTATGGTGGATTTATTCGATCAGAATTGGCTGGATCATGGCTTCTCAATCTCAACCAAATAGGGAAGTTAGAGAAAGTTCAAGAAAATTTCGATGTTACACAAGGAAGTTACAAGGGAGATTTTCAAGGGATTTGATAATGGATAATCTTATTACCCTACACAGGTATTGAATGACGTGTTTGTGAATTAAAATAGGAATCAAAACCTCTTATTTTCGGTGGTTAATGTGTTATATATAGGAGTTGTCCTCGAATGGAAGAATATCCTGTAAATAAGGTGAATTATCTTCTTACAAGGTCAAAATATCGAACACATCAGAGTTTGGAGAGTCGTGAACACCACGGGAACGAGCAAAGAAGGAAAAATTCTTGACTTGGCAGCGAAGGAAAGTGAAGATCTTCGCGGGATATTTTGGGGTTTTGAAGTGTATATATAGGATCTGTGAAGTCATAAGAGGGTACGTATACTTTGGGGAAGTTTAGAACATGAGCATAGAAATCCGAGTTGAATAGAGAAAACGGGTTGAGTTGCGAGAAAAGTTCATCTAACAACTGCTGCGAAGAAGAAGAAGGTGAAGAACATAAGACCCGGTGAGCAGTCGTAAAACCGTTACCTTAAATTTCAAATTTATTACTTTTGTAACAATTTCTGTCGCATTTATCTCGAGTTCGCTTGATTATGTAGCGTTTCTCTTATGTGATTGGTTCGGTAACAATTATATCTCATTTACAAAACACCTCTGCGTTATACCTTTTCCTCTTTGTTAACATCTTTTGAGCAATGAAATCAACTTTTGAGCATAATCACAACATAAGGAGCTAAACCCATCCTCCAATTTTTTTGACGGAGGAAGCTATTTCGCCAATGAAAAAGTGGTAACTTTTATTTTATTAATTTGAGCAATTTATTTTATGATTGTTTGCTTAGAAAAAAAATGGATTTAATGATTTTCACTAAACAAATGTGATTTCTATTGATGGTATATGCTTAGCCTAGGGTTTTGATATCCCATACTTTCGATTTACAATTATTCTTCTATAAATCTAATTTTGCAATAATAAGAATCAACTTAAATGTGTAGAATGCATAAATACAATTATCAAAATCACTTTGGAAATTGGTGAAATAGTGGAATCTTAGCCCCAGTCTCTCCCACTCTTGAAAACAACTTTAGTTTTATTTGTTGTTTTATGATTAAGAATTAAATCTAGAATCGAACTTTCAAAAGTCTTACCTTTTTCTACAACTATAAAAAAATCTCATCAAGGATCGAGCAAGAGAGAGGAGAGCATAAACGAAAGCAAATAAATGATTACATTGATAATCGGTTTGGTGTACAATTCTTATGGCTCAATAGCCTACTTATAGTCTCACAAACTTGACAATCACTCAAAGTACTTTCCTAATAAAATCAAACTCTAAATAAAGCACACTTATAGAAACACAAAGAAACTCTAAACATAGTAAAACTCTAAACACAGCAATCAGCACAACTTGCTTCGACTTTCAAATATGACACAGTGTGTCAACAACGTATGTTGATTCACCCAGACTGTGTCAACAATACTTGTTGATCCATGCCCTGTGTCAACAATACTTGTTGACACACGAACCAAATCACCATATCTTGGTTTAACTCCTAACATCCTCCCTTAAACCAAGATATCATTCAACGAGAATGCAGCAACCCTCTTCTACTCCTCATCTTCTTTCATTAATCGATGTCAGCACGTCCTTGTCTTTTCTCATTTTCTATTCCTCTCCTTCCATTGATAAACGTCAACACGTTCTTGTCTTTTCTCATACCAGAATTCCGTCATCATTATCAAACTCAATTCACAAACCGCAACTCAAACTCGGCTAACAAACCAATCTTCTTCATTTGATTAACATCAATCATCAAACGCTCACACGTCTTTGCTATCATACCATAACAACAATCACAAACTTCTTTCTCGTTCTTCTTCATCGCAATGGAACACCATCTTTAACTAGCTAGAAACACCTCTTTGTGCTCTATTCAACTTGCTAACCAAACACAAAAACAAACTCATCACCGAGCATTGTATCTCATCCACTCAACTATTCACTCGCAGGATTTCCACACTCTTGTTACCTACTTCACTCGCAGGATTTCCATATAAACTACTTCACTCGCAATTTGTAACCTACTTCTGAGCAAGATTTCCACACTCTTCAAATTCCACTCTTCAAATTCCACTATGGAGTTTCTTCACTTCTCTTCTCAAATCCCCCACTTTGGAATTGCTTCACTTAACACGATCACACCCTTGTGACGTCTCTTCTCAAGCACGCCTTGCTTTATCTTCACGGTCACAACTCATGGGATTTTAACCCACTATTGTTGTCTTCACTTTCTCATCACCTCTTTGTGATTACTTGTCTTTCTTCAAAACCTTGTTGTTGTTTCTTCTCTTTCTTCTTTGTTTGCACCAGTCACGTTATTGTTGCAAAACCTTCACACTTCTTTGCTTTCAAGATTCTCTCACAATCTTGTCGTCTTTCCAAAGTCTGCCACACTTTGTAGGATCTCAAGTTTCTGCCACAAACTTTTCAATCACATTTTGTTTCAACATGTTTGAGATTAAACTCCCACCGTCCTCCCTTAAGCTCAAACATCACCACCCAACTTTCTTTGTCATTTTAAGTTTCGAATTCGATCAACTTCATCAAGTTGTACCAAGTCCTTCTTGATTGCAATACCAACTTTGATGTTCTTTTTCGTCTATTTCGAGTCCATGACTTAACCCTTTGAATCAACTTGGTCACCCAAAACTTCTTCAAACTCTTCCCTTTGAACCATTCTTGAACTTCAACCATCATACCTCTTTCTTAACCATTCTTAACTTCTTCAAACACTTTAACAGCTTTCTCTAACGCCTCTGCAAGAAAACTGTCACACTTTTACACTGTTATAACAATTTTGTCATGCTTACTGTCACACTTTCTTCTGTTACGCTTCTGTAACAATTCTTCAGTAACACTTAATTGTGACGCATTCAGAAAGGGAAGCCATACTTTTCAAGTTTATCTCTAATTTCTGTTTGTTTTGATTCGTGCAATTATGCTTCCTCTTCTTGTTAAGTGCACACCGAATAACGATGGTAATGAAATGAAGCAGTGATGATTCATTTAAAATAAAATTCACACTTAGGATAAATCTTTCCCCATTAATCATGGCATGGCAAACTCCTGGATGTTCTTTTGAAAGTTGAATATGGTTTAAATTGCGATTTTTATTCTTCTTTCATTTGACTGCTCGATTTGCCGCCATGTTACTGGAGATAGATACCTATCCCCGTGTGAATACAGGTTTGACAGAACCCCCTTTCTGACCTCCTCCTCTACCTTGATTTCTATCTTGGTTACCTCCTAATTCCCTAGATGCTCTTTTCTTGTCGCTTTTCAGGTAGTTTTTGATGATGCTAGATAGAGTTGGATGCTTGCTGACTAATGTTGAGGTTAGTTTTCGTAGTCATCATCCCCTGTTCATTTACTCTATTATTCATAGGATAAATCATCAGTTAAAGAGTTCCTTCAATATTTTAACTGTAGTTTATTTTTAAACTATTTTTGTTATGTCAATTATTGTAGGTTCTATAATAGTATATACGTTTAGGTATGACTTATGTCAACGAATGAGTAACCACTTGTCGTAAGTAACACAAAAACTTTACAGAAGAAAAAGATGACCTTCATATGGGAATTAAATGAGTGAGTCAGAGATTCATAATTGCAATTTTATATTTTGACTAGAAAGTAGCGATCTAGTTCAAGGAAACATGATTACATATCTTAACTTTGCTGCACTCATTTCCCTGTTAGAGTTATTGCTCATAAATGAAGATATTTAAAACCCGTTGCTGTGGTAGTCTGACAAGATGTCATATATCTTGCAATGCCCGAAATATTTTCGAGTTGTCTACTAATCCAATTAGTTGTTGCACTATGCTATTTAATTATGTAATGATTCACCTTGTAGATGTTATAGCATTTTTCCCTCATAAAAGTTTTTCTTATGATATATGGATGAATCCCCTTGGGGAGTGAAGCTTTATTGATATATGTATTACAATGGATTTTCTTTCTCTTTTATAGAAAAGTTTATCTAAGAAGATGAAATTTGGTGAAGATGAGTAGAAAATTCTTCCTCCTCGACGATTTGAGTTGGTACTTGGCCTCTATTTATAGGCGAAGTAGATCTAACTTTGGGGTCAATATCCCCCATCTCAGTATAATTCCAAGAAAACAACCAGATTCATGATAAAATTTGTTATTCCCTCTAATACTTATCATAATCCTTGTTAATCTTAAATAATTATTATCTTGAATAATAATCATAACCACTTAAGATAATTATCCTCTTTTTGTTAGGATTTTGCAATTATCTTAAATAATTATTATTTTTAATAATAATTATAACCACCTAAGACAATTATCCGCTTTGTGTTAGGATTTATCTGGGTTTCCATAATAAGCAAAAATGGGTTTCCATAATAAACCAAATGGGCTTCAATAATAAGCCAACTGGGCTTCCAAAATAAGCCAGTTATATTTCCATAATAAACAAAATGGGCTTCAATAATAAGCCAACTAGGCTTCTTTAATAAGCCTTGGGTTTCTTTAATAAACCGACGGGCTTCCAAAATAAGCCAACTGGGCTTCTATAATAAGCCGACGGGTTTCCATAATAAACCAAACGGGTTTCTCCAATAAACCGTGTTTTACGGTTATGCAATAGCTTGTGTGGTAAGCACGTGCACCATTTTAATGGGGTACAAACAATTGTAAATAAATATATTCAGTTATCATGCCCAACTTTACTTTGTTCCAATGGATGCCACTCAACTCCAGTATAGACACCTTCATATGGATCCTACATGAATGTTTTTATGAAGTTTGTGAAGAAGAAGCTACATGAATATGAAAGGTGTTATAGTGTGAAATAAATAATATGACTTTACTACTAAATCTTTTATGACATGGCTGTTGAAAAAAATAAAGAAAGAAGTTCACTCTCCGAGTGATTTCAAGGAAATATAGCTGTTGAAGTGTACTACAGATTTACCATAACCAGGCAAAAGGAAGGCCAATGTCTCCTAGTTCTTTTGAAGTTGCGGTATTTGGGTCATAGCGGACGACGGCATTGCTACTTTCTGGTTGGTTCCACTTTTCTCGGTGCAACAATAATATATCTCCATTTTTAGTTATGGTAAAGGGTTGGTACCTACGTATGCCTTCCATTGTTACAGATGATCTTTTAATCCAAATCTGTGAAGAGCGATTATCGTTCGCCCTCTTTCCTTTTTTCAACAACCATATCTTCGATCTTTTGGACGCAGTTTGCTTAAAAAAACACAGTTGTCCTCCCAAAACCACCATTTTAAAACCTCCCCAGTCTGAAGGGGAACTGGGTGGTCTAGGGAGCATGTATAATTTCTCCTCTGTTAAACTAAAGACTGCTATTTTAACACTTTCAGTCCAGTAAAGCTCACCATCCACAAGGATACCTTGTTTATCTGGGCAATATAATTGGCTGATTGTGATTCCCATGTCTCTCCATCCCATGGAGTCGCCAAGTGTGTATACGTGTATCTTACCTGAATAGATTGCATTCCTGCTATGATCTAATTTATAGCTGATTCGGACAACCTTGTACTCTCTAGTTGAAGGAAGATAACCAAATCCGTAAAACATAATGCCATATCCAGCATCTTCGTAGTCTTTATTGTCCGGACGAGACTAGGAAGTTGTGTACACTCTTTGGTGATCGGATTACAGATGTAGACATGACCACATAGATAGTCATGGATTCTTGTTGTTAAACAAACCAAATCGTTACATGAACCAACTATGATGATATTATCTTTGTCAAAGTAACCAAGGCTGCCGAGGTCGAATAACTCCTCTTTAGGTTTCAGGCACACTTGTTCATCATTCTTCTCGAAATCATACTCGACGTAGTATAGAGATGATTTATCCACGACAATAAAACTGGTAAGGTTCTTCTTATCCGGGGATGTAAGTTTAAGGCGATCTCTAATACATGCAGAGCTAGAAATTAGATTACACCAGAGTTTGCACACACACTTACATGTAAAGATGGATTTCACTGGCGTTTTCAGAATCACCTGTTCTTGAATCTCTTCCGGGAGTCTTGATATTATTGACATGGCTGCTACAGTTTAGGGTTAACTCGTGTATCTTTTTTTTTGTTTTTGTTTTGGTACATACAGTATATATAGTATGGCCGCCTATAATAAATTCTATATAAGAGAATTATCTCTTTAAATAACTATGGATTGTTATTCTATCCCAAATAACTATCCTACACGAAAAAGGAATTTTGGTTTTCTCGGAGGAATCGGTAACCATATTAAGACTTTTTGATATTACAGGGTTAAGACTTTTGTTATTACAGGGAGGTGAGAAAGTTGATCAAGATTCGACAATTATAGGTCATATCTTGCAATGAAGATATCTTAACTTTGCTGCACTTATTTCCCTGTTAGAGTTATTGCTCATAAATGAAGATATTTAAAACCTGTTGCTGTGGTAGTCTGACAAGATGTCGTATATCTTGCAATGCCCGAAATATTTTCGAGCTGTCTACTAATCCAATTAGTTGTTGCACTATGCTATTTAATTATGTAATGATTCACCTTGTAGGTGAAAGTTTTTCTTATGTTTGTTCACCCTCAAAAAGTATAGACCATTTGTTACATATTCTGATTAATTATAGGTACACTTATTCTTTGGTATAGGTATACCGTGATAGCTTTGCAGATGGTATCTGTACTGGATTGGCATAGACCGATTCTCACATATTTGATGGGTCTATTACAGAGTTGACACTTCCTTCTAAAGTTTCTCAGTATCCGTTTATTGAGAATGAGGTAATTATAAATTTTAGCTTGTAACGTTTTTCCTGCCCTATCAGCATTCTACTTAGTGGAGGTGTTCCTTTGGAAGTGCTTGTCCATATGGTTCAACGAATATTGTGATTTAGTTAAAAGCTGAAGCAAACAAGGAAATTTGTGATGGTTTTGATCCACTAAAAGTTCCCATTGACACTTAATATTTGTTGCATTTGATCCCACTCTCGGCTAGTTTCCTACTTAGCATTTGTACTTATGACTGGTTAGTTAAAGTAATGAAGTAACCCAGACATTAGATTATCCTTTCCAATGAGTCTCGAATATCTGGATTTTGCTCTAGAGTAAACGGTGTTATTATCGAACTATGGAAAGATGACCAATTATTTTCGAGAAGGTAAGTAAACTGTATGCATCAGCATTTTGTGATCATGTTTAAAGTTATAAACCGTAAGTTTCGGTGTCTACTATAAAATCGTTGGCTGTAAGTTATGAAGTTGTTTTCTCCATTCATGATTCTGTTGATTCCATTTGTTTGTATTACAAGGATCTTTCAGAAGGATGTTGTTGATTCCGCTTTATGTTTAAGATTTTTCCTTTTTAATATCTAAAACCATAGTCTCAAAAAAGAAAAACCAATAACAGTCCGGGTTTGGACCAGTTGGCTCCACCCGTTTCCTTTCTTGAGATTGTTGGGACACCAATACCAATGAGGTGAGTCTAGTTAATTTAGGAAGTAATACGTGTTTCCTTATTTGTTATTAGCTTAGGACTCAAGTTATGTTCTCTATATAATCATATAATTTTGGTATATTTAGTTTTGGTATATATAAATGGTGGCTGATCTCGGATCAAAGGATCAATTTATCTATTTTTAGCATCAGGATCCTCTAGTATAGCTGCCGCTGCCGCTTCTTTCAGATCTGTTCTTAATTTTGCGTAACGATGCTAAGCGAGCGTGTTCCCGAATTGCAGTACGAAGAAGAAAAAGGGGCTGTAAAGGTTCTGCAGTTTGGTAGTATTGATTGGACTAAACTTTGTCTTCCTTCATCTTCGTATGATGCTGTTGCCACCAGTGCCGTTGACAATTTCGACAAGTCCTTACCAGTCACTAAAGAAGAATCTTGTGAACAAGAAATAGAAGATGATACCTTCTCTATGGGCAGTACGATAGATTATCATTACTCAGAAGAAGGATATTCAGGCACAGATGATGAATACGACGAAGATGAAGACAGTGAGGAAGAAGACAATGAAGAAGAAGAAGGAAGGCATGACTGATTCAACAGAAATTGCAGAGAACAAAGAAGATGAGGCTTTAACTGAATGGGTTGCTTCATGGAAAGTGTCAGATGAGCCACAAGGTTGGACTTGGATTTATGTGTATGCTTATTTTAGAAAGGAACACCGCGACGGAGGATATGGAGTTATTATACGCAATGCGCTCGCAAAGCCAGTCATTGGTTTGACCAAGTTCTCAGAAAATGGAGTCTCTTTTTTCCATCAAGTATTGTTGGGAATAAATGCTGGTGTGGCACTTGCTGAGAAACATACACTTTCTGATCTCCGTGTGCGTTGCAATTCGATTAAAGTTCCGGCTCTCTTTAGTCATGCACTCTGATCCAGACAATGTTTGTGAGGGGTGTAAGAATTATATTAATGTGTCCGAAGGTTGCACTATGAGTTTGCTGCCTCTTGTTGTGGAACTTAAAGGCAAGAAACTAGTTGATTTGTTATATCGTACGAATGCAGCTGCGCATTATCTGGCAAAAATGGGAAAATGGAACAAGAGACTAGGTGAGATTAGACCAGATGATTTTCCACGAGAGCTGAAAAGTATTCTCTGGAAAGATGCTTTTGGTATGTCATACATCACGGAAAATGGATCATGGTAATGAAAATATGCAATAGTCTTGAAAAAAGTGGTCCTCGTTCTACTATCGACTCGCCTGATAGAGTGAGAGAGCAATTTCTGGATAAGCTAAGAGAACTTCCAAGAGCTTCTTCACACATCATAATGCATTGGCCAGCAACAAAACGTACCCACCTCATATGATGAATAGCAAGATACTGTGCGTACTTGAACAATGAAATCACATGACTTCCTTGCGAGATCTAGTAGTTTCAGGTTTTTTCGTTTTACTTTACTTTTGAGTTTTTGCATATATGTCTTCATCTGTGATGAAGAATGATTGAATTTTCTACTAAGATCGACTTCCGTTAAATGCCTTTCAAGACTGCTTTGTTGCTGCTAATTAACTGAAGATTCTTGTACAAAAGCATCCTATCCTCTTGTTTTACTACTTATGTGTCTACTTCTATTCAAGGAGAGGTGGCTTAAATTTCTATTTTGTAATTTGTACGTCTTCATATTGATGAATGAGAACGGGGCTCAGTTATACAAGTCAATAGTTCCCTCTGCTATATTCTTCTTGTAGTGTTTTCTACACTTGCACTATTGCAGAGTATCTTATCCAGTCCAGTTGGTAGAGCTGAAGTATACACTGCTTTTGACGTCACATGGTGTGGCCTATTCGATAAATCGAATGCTATCATGAGTATCGAGACTCAGAAATCATGAATTTCTGAGGGTATCGATCCATTTTTCCGCTGTAGCAACCTTAATTTTCTTTAATTCAATTTCATCTGCTGCTGTTCTTCATGAAACTCTACTTGTTCTTCATCACAAATCTGCAGTCGTTCTTCATCTTACAAAGAATTAAAATCTCAGATCTATATTTTCTTACATCAACATCCTCCAAATTCATCTTCAACATAAGTTTTTCATCATAATTAGGTGGTTTTCTGCAATTTAATTTTTTAATCAAGGTTGTTGTTCTTGATTCCGATGCCGATCGAGTACGAGCGTGTTCTAGCTCGCTACACCAAGGTCTAGATAGGCGAAAACTTAAAGTCGTTCCACTGATTGGATTCAAGAAGATTGAGAAGTTGTTGGTCTCAATTCTTATTTCAAGGTGAGACATAAACAAGGTGTTAAATGATCTTGTGTTTCTAATGATGTTTCTGAGTTAAATTTCGTGTTGGAGTTGTGATGATTCAAAAGGTTTGAGTTCTCTTTATCTTATTCTTGCTGCTTAGAGAGTTTAATTTGAAGTTTTTCATGGAGCTTGTGGAATTGTGATTACTGATGGTTCTTAATGTGGAGTTGTATTTGATCCTGATGCTAGTATTGCAACGTCGTCAAGAGGATTAAGCATGATTTTGGAACTAAAATTCGGTTTTAGGGTTTGAGCTCTTGGTTATTTCAATTGCCAGTTTGGTTGTTTTTGGATTTAAATTTCTTATCTCATCAACTGAAATTTGAGTATCTGCCGGTAATCTCAAACTTTATCTTTAGATTACTTTAGTTTTTAACATCATGTGTTCAGCTTCTACATCACTAGCTCAACAACAGACAATTCTGTCTTCAAAAGCCGCTTTCATCATAACTAGGTTTGTGGTAACTAGTTCTTTCATCAGGTCCTACTTGTGCTGATACCTGGCGCTTTTAAGTCTGAGCATGCCTATCTCCTCTACACCTTGTCTAGATAAGAGAGAAGCTTAAAGTTGTTCCACTTGAAAGTGAGGAAAATCTCCTCTTAAATCACAGATGTGTATTGATGTGTGTATGGAATGAGAGTTTGATGCACTATATGTGCTTAATTTGCGTGTTATCAGTTCATCCCATTGGTACCGGCTTTGGTACAAATCCTCTTTTTATGAGTGAGTTGGCTTGCGAGTTCAAATGATGAAATCGAAGATGATGTTTTGGGATTGAAATTGGGGAGTTACATAAGTACAAGCCGATGTTCTCTCCGATGAGTCTACATTCAATTCGATGTAGCTGGTTTAGTTATCTTTTACATTGTTTTTCATCTTTTCTTGAATACCGCGGATTATCTCTTTCTTGCTGGTTCCGTTATTTCTGTTGGTGAATAATATGGGTACTTTAATAAGTGCTTTCTATAAACAACTTCAGCTTTGGTTTGTTGTTTTTAATATTTCTTTGTTTGCGAATAATGTTGTTTCAAGAAGATCAGGGTTGCAGAGACTTGTGAGTTGTTGCTTCTAATTTTGCCATATGGAGCCAAGTCAGGTGCTAGTTCTTAATGAGCCAAAGACTTCATGTTGAGTGTGTGAGTGTCTTTGCATTGCTTGCCATTCCTACAAGCTGCTTGGATTTAACTTGTCCGACTTGTGTCTCTCTTTTGGTTATCTATTTTCTTTGCATCAACCACTAGTTTTTTGCTCCTTCAAGTTCTCGCTATTGGATGCTAGGGTGTGTGAGTGTTTGGATGCAAGCTTCTTTGCCGATTTCAGCGTTGTAAAGCAAAATTCTGCATTTAGTTGGTCTTTGAGTGGTTAAGTGGGTGTGAGATTTGTCTTTGGTTTATTCTTCTATTCATGTGTGTGTGCAGGTGATACTCTCAATTCCGATTTGTCAATATGTCTGTAATATTATTATGTCGGATGGCATTTTTAAATCGAGTTGGATGCTTTGCTCTAGTTCTTCTACAAGGCCGATACTTTTACCCGCACCAACCACATTGCGTCATCACCTCATCACCTGCTATTCATACTTATTTCTCAATCTGGGTATTTTCTCTTTCTCACATGTTTTCAGCCAATATTACCGCATCACAAGTTACTAGCTTTGCTAATTTATGACTATTCCTACACCACCTACGCATCTTACTTGAGCTATTGAATTGTCTCTACTTCTTATACTTCTTGTGCTATATCGATTATCTTGTACACATACGCAACATTTAATTTGTTGCATCTAATTTAGTCTTTGAATAATGCAAAACAATTGCCATTCTTACTCATATGTTGGTATAACTCCATCCATTTGCTCTCTTGTCATTGGTGTTTGCAAGAGTCAAGAACAATATGCTGGGTGTTGCTCTCTTATTGCCAAATCACTTGCTTATCATTTTACGGCGACTTAGATTATATTTCTGATGACAAACTAGTGATAAGTTGTTGCTGTTTTACACATTTTCTGTGCATGGAGCTGCCCAATGTGTGTGTGTGGTTCTATACTTCATGTGTGCCTTATTCTCTACACCAACACTTCTTATTCTGTCTCTTCTTCTTCCGCATCTCCTCGCTACAACCATGTTTTAAACTCCGCAACAACCACTACCCACCCTACTATTTGTTTTTCTTTTTGTCTGCGACAAGTCGTAACCGTGCCTGCAGTTTTTCGTTCCCAACTTGGGTGTTTCTACAGTTGGTCTTTGCTGCTTTATTCCTTGCTGGTTTGTGTGTGAGTTGTGCGTGCAATCTCAAGTTGTCTTTTACAGACCACTTAAGATTGAGGGAAGGTAATAACATAGAGTGTGTGAGTGTGATGTGTGTGTGCCGTATGTACGAGTGAGCCTAATGTGAAGAGGAGAGAATCGAGTCTGGGTATATAAAACTCAAGTCTGTCATGTAACTAAATCAATCTTTCTCTTATCAATTCAATTGATTAAATCGTCTCAATACAATGTAGACATTCGATTTATCGAATGCTATCAGTAAACACATGAATCGAGTCAAAGAACCTGAAGTAGGTTTTCTTTAAGATACTTTGAATAGGTGCGATGTCCGTAAGCTTTTAAAAACATTCTCGCGATAACTGCATTTACATTTGCAGATTGTCAATCAAGGGCACCACCTCTTTACATTTATTGGTTGTCCCATGCGTTGGAAAATTGGGTTTAAAACAAGAGGATGAAAAAACGAAACAAAACAATGGTGTACCCCCGACTTCAAGGCTCTTTCGATTCTTTTAGACAATAATTCGACCTTTCCCAATTAACTTGGCGAGTACAACAGTCTCTCGAATTATGCCTTCAGATTCAATGAAGCCCTAACACCGTAATCGAATTCAAGGATTGTACTTCCTTGACCCGACCAAGAATCACACTTGTATAAGGTTGATGATGCTATTAGAGAAGAAGAAAACAGATTGCTTTTTGATGTATGATAAACGAGCAAAAAGAGATGCTATTTATAGATGTTTTTGCATCTGTTGGGAATGGCGTCTCTTCATCAATGACATGAATGGCGTTTGTTGGAATCGAAGATTCTGGATATGATTTCAACTGTCGAAACAGTTACGTAAAACCAAAAAATCTTCCGGGGGCGTTGACCCCTAGACCCCCACCAGGGGCGGTCTCCCCTGGACCCCCACGACCTGACCTGTCAGGTCGACCACAGCCTGGGGGGCTACGCCCCCCAGGACCCCCCTTGGATAGCGCAGTTGAAAATATTCCAACATTCTCCCCCTATTTTCAAAAAACATAAAACAAAGTTAAAAAACTTTTAAATCAGAGTGGGCTGCATCACCGAAGTGATCGCCTACGCACCCGAGTGGGATCAAGCCATCGTAGTTCAAGCTTAGTTGAGAATAAGCATCATCGTTGAAACCAATACATAAGTGATAGGTATCTTTTTGGATTTGAACCTTCACTTAGTGTAAGAAATTCAAAGCCTTATCGAGGTTCAGTGGTGAAACTAGTCTTGAACCAAGTACCCCTAATGATAAAAACCGGAATTTCCACACATATTGATTTAAGATAGTGTGTTCGTAGCTAGCACGTTAATGGCCATGTGCTTAAATCCTGGATTCATGAGTCTTCTTTAGAGAACGGTCTTTTTCTCTTAGGAAACAGCCTGATTTCCATACTCATATAGGTAAGTCTCAAAGGTGTTTCTGCGAGACACCTTGTGATAAAAGTTAGACTTATTAAGGATTTTCATCCATCCTGATTTCTTGCAGAAACCTGCACTAATAAGAAAATGGGAAGTTTTAATTTTTTAGTGCACCATAATCACTTCCATAACTTGTTGGTACCACATTGAACCTTGTTTATCCTTTCCAAAACATAGGTTGGGTTTCGTTATGGGTGATCAAACTTCATTCACTGAGACCTTAGTCCCATTTCCTTACACTTTATTGAAACCACCGCCTTTTGAAGACTTTTAGTAAATGGGTCTGCCAAGTTCTTACTTGTTTCATTATAGTTCACAAAGAACTACTCCTCTCTTGAGTAATTGTCTTACTATTTGATGTCTAAGACTTGTATGTCTAGACTTTCCATTATAAGTCTTGTTAGAGACATTATAGATAGTAGCTTGATTATCACAATTAATCAAATGGAGATGGCTTCTTCCAAAATGGGATTTCAACAAGTAAGTTCCTAAGCCATTCCGCCTCCTTACATGGTCAGTTAACGCATTATCAATTCGACAACATCGTTGAGTCAGAAATACAAGTCTCAACTTCTTGGAACTCCAAGACACTCAGAAAGACCTCCTAATGTAAATATCCATCCACCATTGACTTGGAATTGGATTCTACATTGTTCAGGTAGCATCATTGTATCCTTCTAATACAGCGGGATAGCCTTGATAATGCAAACCATAATCAATGGTTCCTTTCAAGTAAGCCAACACTCTTGAAATTGCTTTCCAGTGTTCATCTCCTGGATTACTTGAGAAACGACATAGCAATCCCACTAAAGATGAGCTATGTAGGCCTTGTGCAATGCATGGCATACATAAGACTCCCAATAATACTAGAATACTCAAGTGGTGCATGAGTACGCCCAGTATTCTTCATTAACTTTATAGTAGGTTCTAAAGGAGTAGGGACTGGTTTGTCATCAAAATGACCATACTTCTTGAGAAATTTCTCAATGTAATGAGATTGGGTTAAAACCAACTCATCTCCCTTTCTTAGGATTTTGATTCCTAAGATCACATCAGCCTCCCCTAAGTCCTTCATATCAAAGTTAGAATTAAGAAACTTCTTTGTTTCTTCCACACGAGATATGTCAGATCCAAAAATAAGCATATCATCAACATACGAACATAGAATCACACATCCGTAACTATCATGCTTCATTGTAGATACATTTATCAAGATCATTCACAACAAAACCATGTGACAAAGCTACTTTGTCAAACTTCTCATGCCATTGCATGGGAGCTTGCTTCAAGCCATAAAGAGATTTTACCAACTTGCAAACCTTCTTTTTCTTGGCCTGGCAATATGAAACCTTCAAGGTTGTTCAATATATATCTCTTCTTCTAAATCACCATTTAGAAAGGCGGTTTTGACATCCATTTGATGTATAATTAATTTGTGTGTAGAAGCAAGTGCAATTAAACAACGGATTGATGAGATGCGAGCAACATGAGCATATGTATCAAAATAGTCAATTCCGTGTCGTTGTTTATAACCCTTAGAACTAGTCTCGCTTTGAACTTATCAATGGATCCAAATGCTTTTTCATTTTTCTCTTGAATACCCATTTACATCCTATAGGCTTGACGCCGGGGAGGTAAGTCACAATATATCCAAGTACCATTAGACAAAAGTGAATGCTTTTCATCATTGATAGACTCTTTCGAGTAAATTAGCATCTCTCGAACTCATTGCCTCAAACATAAGTTTTAGGGTCATCATCAACATGCATTACATATCTAGTCATACTAAGAATTTCATTTTTACTACCTTCTACAAGATATGTTATAAAGTCTGGACCAAAATTTTTCTCTATTCTTGCTCTCTTACTCCTTCTAGGTTCAACATCTTCTATGGGTTGAAGTATCCTCCATGTCTCGAGTAGAAACGGAGAATGATCATCATTCTCATTAGTATCTTCGCATTCTAGACTAGGTAACAATGAGTTCTCCATGGGTTGCATTTGAGAACTGTTCCTATTTAAGTTTTCAAAAATTCCACATCTACAGATTCTATAATCTCAAAAGTGTCAAGGATTAAAAATGTAGGTGATACTATTAAGATAGTATCCCACAAAAAGCACATTTATAAGCCATGTTTCCCAGTTTTGGTCTTTTAGGATCCAGGCTTTCGAACATATGCTAAGCAACCCCGGACTTTAAGTCTCTTCAAGTTTGGTTTCCTCTTAAACCACAATTCATAAGGAGAAACATTCTTCTTTTTCAAAGGAACTCTATTCTAAATATAACATGCAGACAACATAGCTTCACCCCACAAAGAATTAGGCAAAATAGAACTTATAAGCATGCAATTAACCATATCAATCAAAGTTCTATTTTTCCTTTCACCATACCATTTTGTTGAGGTGTATAAGGTGCGGTAAATTGATGAATTAAACCATGCTCTTGACAAAAGAATTTAAATTCATTAGGAAAATATTCACCACCACGATCGTAACGTAAAATCTTAATTTTCGATCCCTAATTGTGTCTCTATCTCGCTTTATATATTTTGAATATGTCAAAAACATCATCCTTAGATTTCATCATTCTCTCCTTGGATAGCACAGTTGAAAATATTCCAACATTCTCCCCTATTTTCAAAAAAACATAAAACAAAGTTAAAAAACTTTTAAATCGAGTGGCCGATCATCAAGTGATCGCCGACGTGCCGAGTGGGATCAAGCCATCGTAGTTCAAGCTTAGTTGAGAATAAGAATCATCGTTGAAACCAATACATAAGTGATAGGTATCTTTTGGATTTGAACCTTCACTTAGTGTAAGAAATTCAAAGCCTTATCGAGGTTCAGTGGTGAAACTAGTCTTGAAACAGAAATTAATTGTCATGTTCCAACTTCCAAGCGTTCGTAAAGGCACCAGTGTCCCACCTCGGCTAGACAAGTTAGCAAGTGGTGTTTACTTAATTAACTGGTGGCTGCGGGTACATTCTTTTGTGAATGTTTTTGAGGAAAATGATTATCATTAGATTTTAATATTAGGAAATGTGTCCACGTAGTGAATTTAATCCACCAAAAAAATAAATAAACATAAAGTCTCGGCAGACCGAGAGAAAGACTACACACAAAAACGCCCCTCGAAACCACTCCCTACACGTCTCCCGAGAAGCATGACCTACAAATAAATAAATTAAAAAACAAACGTGAGAGGCGGTTTTTATCCTGGGTTTGTTTTCTCGGTCCGTGGAGAAGCGCCGATAAATAAATTATTCAAAAGTGTACTCCCTGCAATAACTCAAAGACTTTAGTCTCCAAGTGGTCTCCTTCAAAGAAGAAAAAAAAAAACTTTTTCAGAGTTGTTGAATGATGATGCTAGCCCAATCGTTAGGCCTTGCACTACCCTGCTTAGTTTATTTTTAGACTTTGGTTAAATTTGCAAACTCAACTATATATGCATGCACTTGTTTGTGTAGTTGTAAGGGTTAAAAGGACATTTCTTTATTAAATCTCATTTTCAAACAAAAATTGTTCCTGTGTATCCAAATACTCCAAAGGATAAAAGGATACAAGTCCTTCCATTTAATTTCCCTATTTGAACATCAATAGAACATATTTTCCTAAAGAAAGATGGAGATATAGGTTCCAGGTCAAATTTCCCACCAAATTTGTCCTTGAGCTTTCTCCATATAGGCCAAATACGAGGAAATACACAAAACTGTGACTGAAATGTGTATTTCTTCCGAAAGTGTGACTGATCCCCAATATCTTCCAAAAGTGTAACTGACTTTACCTAATACCCAAGGTACCTTTTATGTATTTGGATGTCTATATATTTATAGCCCGATGTCCACATATTTATAGTGATGTCCACATTTTTCAGAATTCTTTTATAGATGAATTGGAAGAGGATGTGATGATTTGGAAGAATCATAAGTCGGGGTTATTCACGTGGCATCTGCTTATGAGCTTGAAGTTGGTGATACGGATGTGGTCTCCTTCCCAAAAGAGAAAATTTGGTCTACTAGATGGCCTCATAAGGTGGGGTTCTTTTATGGCATGTGCCGCTCTAGGTCGTCTCCCTACTTTAGATAACTTGCGTAAGAGGGGTAGTGCTCGACTACTAGTTCCGGCAACCCACAACCAAATATTTGCAAGCTTTGTGATCTTTTTGCGGAAGATGCGAATCATTTGCTTTTGACTTGTCCTTTGCAGTTGAGGTTTGGCATTACTTTCTTTCCGGCCGCTTAATTTTTGGGGTCTGCGTGAATGTGTTAGAGGTTTTGAAAAATTGAAGAGTGTCATCTCTCTTCTCAGCGAAGGAACTTTGGGATAGATTACCTGCTAGCATCACTTGAGTTTATGGAAGGAGCGTAATGCTCGTACTTTTGAAGGGAATCAAAACCTAGTGAAGCTATCATTAATGAGATAAAAATTCGGACTCATTCACCGGGCTTCCGCTCATCCGTCTGGGGTGTTGCAATTAATGATGGGATTGTTAATTGAGTCATAAATTTTTTGATCCTCATTAATCTCTATGTCTTTTTCTTTTCTTTCGTGTTTTTTTGGGTGGAACACTAGTTTATTAGTTCCATTGTTTTGATCTCTTTCGATGAATGGAGATCAGGTTTGTACTTCTTGGTCTCTATCAATACAATTTTGTCATTATCGAGCAAAAAAAAAAGAAAGAGACCAACTGATGATATTTTCAAGGATGATCTCAACATCCATAAATTCTGTAAGATGTACGTATTGCCAGAGCGCATTGAGGAGATAACCTATTTGCGTTTGTTGTTGCATGTAGAAGGAGAACATGATCATAGTGGTAGTACAAGAGATACAAGGCGACAAATCATGTCTCGTATAATTCAGATTGGAGTTAAATGTTCTTCAGAGACACCTTCGGATAGAAGCTGCATGAATGAGGTTAGTGTGGATTTACAAGCACTAAAGGATCAGCTTCGGGGTGTTGAAATTTAATCACCCAAAAGGAGTTCTTTAATATTCTAAGAACAAGTACTCTATATTTGTGCTCTATTTTGGTGGATTTCTCTTCCTTAATTTGTAAAAGAGTTCTACAGCTTAGCATTTCATCAAACAAAGTTTGAACACTCCTATTTAACTATATATATACAATGATGATGAAATAGCATGTGTTGAAGAATTTGCCGCTATTCTTGTTCCGATCATGCTGCTTGTTCTGCAACTTTTATGCCAGTGCTTGTTCTTATCCTCTTAAATATGCATCAAGTCAAGCTAATATGAATCTTCCATATTATTTCTGCATTGTATGAGTGATTCACAGCGACAGCACTTATTCTGAGGGTGAGTAAAACTAATGTTAATATTGCCCAGACAAACCACAGATTTACGACAACCATGCAAAGGGCAGATTTGTGGTCATGCGTTTCCTTTGTGTGTAGATTTTCTCAGCCAAGGGAAAGGTTTTGTTGCTGTAACTTAATTTTTTCATTAAATTTATAAGTACGTACACTTGTGTGTATGCACCTGCTATGCTCGGGGGCGTCAAAATTTCCATTGCTTCACAAGTCTTGTTGTTCCACAAAATAACTTCACTGGCTAAGATTACTCATTGATGTAATTTCTCAATCTGATAAACGAGCTGATTTAACAGCATATTTGAGCTAGTTTTTGTTCATGTTGCAGTGAAGTTGTGACCTAATTCAGTTTCTTTTGCACTGACAACCAAGGCAGAATTACGTCTGCAAGCAACAATTTCAGTAGCTGCACTTGTTCTATGACAAGCTAAGAGTGATGTCCAAATACAAAGAGAGAACCTGATAAGTAACATAGAACTGAGAGAGGACCCAGTCAGTACCGAATCGGTAACACTCGTATGGAAGTTTTACTCTCTATATCTATAAACTACTCCCTCCGTTCTTAAATAATAGGCTGGTTTCTATAAATAAATGTTCTAAAAAATGGTGGCTTTCTGGTGGGAAAGTCAAATATTCTTTATTTTTTAAGGATTTTTCTTCTTTAACTTTTTTGATGCGAGTGTCACACGACCATTTCACTTTACTTTTTTGGTGATGTCATACATGTACCATTTCACCCCACTTCTTTTATCGATAAGATCATGAATGACCACTTTCAATGATCGGCTCTAATTTAATTTCTTAATTTTCTCAAAACAAAACCAAAATTCTATTAAAAAAAAGGAGGGAGTAGAATAAAGAGAGTGCCATACCCCGTCAGATTGTTCGAAGTGAAAAGATTGTATATTTCGATCTTGTTGTCTTGACTATACATCTTTTAAAGTATGCACTACTCATTTAATTTTGTCATTAAGATCAGTACATTGCTACTAACTAGAACCTCTCGTTACATTTTCCAAGTAAATGAGACAACTTCAACTTTATAATCGACGAGGAAGATTCACATTTTGCCTCCTAAGAGCATCTCCAACGGAGGGTGAATTTTTTATTTCTTAGTGACACATAGGATTTTAGACTTGGTTGTATAAATCCATCTCCACAAGTAGGGTCCTACAAGATAGGAGGGACTAATTACTAAATATGAAGGTGTTCAAGAAAGTGTTATTTACACCTCCGTTTGCACCTCCACGTCATCTTTTCACTAATTTTCTTTTTAATTCTAGGATTAAAATTCTGGCACTTTTAAGGCGATGCACGAAAGAATTAGGGCGACTTTTATTCTCAACCCATATATACCGTTAAGGGATGTCCAAAATGCGAGAATACGTTAATGCCCTTTACACAATCTAAGCTATTTTGTGCCCGATTATTAGATGAAATCGGAAGCTTAGTAACTATATTATACGTCGATTAATATCGATTTTGTGCCAAACTCAAGATCGGGTTCTATAAACAATCGGAAGGAAATAACCTCACGAGACTACCGATTGTTAAAGTATAGAAATAACAAATCTTTTTGAATTTTGCAATGGTGAAATTTGGGGCTCCCTATATAATCTGACGGAAAAAAAATGTAAGCTACTGATTTAGGTTTCTGGCACAAGTGGTAAAAGTAACAATTCCTACCGATTATGGTAGATTTCCAAATTTCCTACAATGAAGGATTTTAGAAAAACTCATTTTGGGGCAACTATAACGGGAGGTTGCGTAACCTATTTGTCTCCGATTATGGCTAAATCCAAATCACGAACCACATGGTTATGGTCGACTCTGCACCCTCAAAACCTAGGGAATTTGGCCAATGCTCAATTTGGGGCTTCCAACACCGGTAGGTTATAAGTAACCATGGAGACCGATTTTGGGCTACTCAACAATGTTGAGCTAATTAGGTGGTATTACCTACCGATTAATAACCGTTTGATGATAAAACCAAAGTCGACCTAAATTCAAATTCATTTCATTTTCTTTTCAACTTCAACTTCAACTCCTCTCTCCTCTTTCCTTCCGATTGCAGAGAGGAAAACTCTCCCCTGTCCCCGCTATACTCATCGTTCATAAATCGAATCGAATCATCGTACGATTATTCTCTATATAGATGAAAGAAACTAACGTAAGAAAGCTAAGACAAAAATGTAGTGCGCGGTGAGGATCCGAATATTGGATTGCATGCCCATAATAAAGAGGTTTTAACTCACGAACCCGAAGAACACGAAGAAGATTAAGTCCTCGATGTAGGCGTGCGATAGCCAAACACTCCGTGACTTCAAATGGCACGATTAGGTAAGATTCTACCATTAATTTGGTTTATATTGCTTCAATTGGATTTAATCCATGTTTATTTATTTTAGGGTTTTCAAGTTATTACCTTAGAATCGGTAGGTTAGGTATTGTTATAAACTTCCGCCAGGGTCGAAACTCTTCATTTCACGAGAAAATTTGTCATATTCGGGTGGTAAAAATTTAGGTATCACCGATTATATAACGTTTTTCATTATCGAGGCCTAAATCGATCATAATCGGAAGCTAATTGTGATTTTTCCTTAGGAATATACTAGGGAAGAACAAGTATTAGAGGCATTTAATAATCGGTGATATATTTTGTAATTTATTTCCGATTGTTTATGCTTCGAACCACTTGAGTAGTTTACGGACACAAATGACGCATATTCGGTGAGACATTAGTTTTGTGAGGCTTAGATTGTGAGTCATTCGGTAGGTGGACTTTTATTATTTTCGACTATTTGTATTCGGAGGGTTATGTTGAACTTTATCTTCCGATTATTGTGTGTAGATAAACATATTCAACACCAAAAATTTTATTTTGTTTCGATTATACGTATTCGGTAGCTTTAGGTGAACGATATTTATGATTGAGAGTAATGGAGGCAATTTGTTAAATCAACCAACCGAATATTTAGTTTCATAACCTCGTTGTACTTTTTTTTTTTTTTTTGTTGTTTAGGGATAAAGGTAAAAACATCCAAGATGCAATTGTCTCGGCTAGTGCAAGGAAGGATAGGCGTCGTAACTCCGTGACTAGTGCATGGAGAGCTAGGATCGCTAGCGCCACTTCAAGTGCTCAAGATGGAACTCAACAAGCAAGCCAAGTTTGTTCAACCTAGTGCCCCTCAATCGAACCGGTTCAATCGGGTGTTCAACCAAGTGCCTCTCAATCACAATCAATCCAAGAAGGTGTTCAACCAAGTGCCTCTCAATCACAACCAATCCAAGAAGGTGTTCAACGAAGTGCTCCACCATCACAACCGAGAAATTGAACTAGAAGCACGAAGAAGTAGGACAAGTCAGAAAAGAAAAATCCTCCTCAAAAAGAAAGCGAAACACCTTGTCGAGATGAATCAAGGTGAAGGATATTCCGAAGGTGTAATCCTTGGGCTTAGGAGGATGGAGGACAATTGTTATTTGGATACAAAGAATCTGAGGCCGAGGAGAAATATATGAAGCGAGGTAATGATCGTATCCATTTTATTAACTTATTATGTTTTTCTCCGTAATACTTTTAAGGGTTGCGGTTTTAAAGGTTATTCTAATTTTATTTTTTAACTTGTCATGTGTTTAATAGTATCATTCGTGCGGTTCGTTTACTCAAAGCGCGGCCGCACCAACAAAAATGCTAGATTGGCCTTTGGAGGATGAATGAAAGGTTCAAGACCATTATTGCAGGTCGGGGTTGGCTAATGCTGCCGGAGAACTCAATGTTGGAACATGACTTAGGGTGGCTATATCAAGCGTTTGTGGAGAGACTTTATCCTGAGACCGACACCTTCCATATGCGTTTGGGAGATGCACGATAACTTGAGATGATGTTGAGCGATTCTTAAACTCCCTGGTCCATGGCAAGGGTGTTAGGTAGGGATTCACTAGCGGTTGGAATGGAGGAATCTTTATGATCCGACTAAGAAGTGTTTGCAGGTTGGGATGAAGAAACATCAATTGGCGAGTTCAAAAGATGCATGAGTAGTATAGAACTAGATAGTTCAACATGAGTACTCGATGGATATGTTCAAGGGCACCAAGGATAAAGAAGAGAAAGGAACTTTAACGGACGAGCAAGTCAACCACGTGGCCACCTATATCTCCTATGTGTATTGGGATGTGTCATTTTCTAATACCGGTGGCAATCGGGTCGACGCCAACCTTTTACAACTTCTCGGATCCTCTCGATAAAGTGCATGAGTACTCTTTGGGCACGGCATGCCATGCGTGGTTGATGGAAGAGTTGAGAAAAGCGTCGAGGCTTGAATTAGCCAAGTGGTAAAGGAACGTGAGTGCTGTGTATTGTTTATTAACTCCACATACTTGGTTATTTTTTTATTTTTTTTTATACTATTGAAGAATCAATTTCCTAATACTTGCAAAAATGACATTATAGACTTGGATCTACGACCACTTCCCTATCTTGGGATTGGCCATTGAAAACCGGCGTGGGAGAAGGTGACCCAATAGGAAGAAAGTATGTCTTCGATAACAACCATTCCAGACGAAGGAACATCAACCGATTCGTTTGAGGGAGATTTTGGACTCACTTAATGCCCAAGACGTATGCTTTGATCCATACAAGGCACCGAGCCACCGGACATATCGCCGGGTCGGTCGATTTGGCACTTTATTTTGGACCGTTGGCACCCTACATGATATGTGATGTACAATGCCTCAAGGGTGATGCGACAACATGGTTTTGTATAAGGTTGTTGATGGTGGTTTTTGACAAGGGGTAAAATCGTAAAACCCCGTGACCTAGTGTTACATGACACATTAAATAAGAGCATTTCTTTCGGTGTAAATAATTAATAGGGGTATTTTTTTCAAAATACTGCGATTAGGTTTCAACACGAGAACCCTAATTCCAAAACCAAGCCGCATCTGCGCACCATGGCAACCATGCCAAAAAAGCCGCCTTTCTGCGCACCATGGCAATAATGCTAAGCCAAGCCAAAAGATATCACAGACCATGGCAATAATGCTAAACTAAGCCATCTATCGCGCACCATGGCAATAATGCCAAACCAAGCCGCATCTTTGTGCACTCATGGCAATAATGCCTAAACCAAGCCGCATATCTGCGCACCATGGCAACAATGCCAAACCAAGCCGATCTCGCACCGACCATGGCAACCATGCCAAACCAAGCCGCACTCACAAGACCATGGCAAACCATGCCAAAACCAAGCCGCACTGCGCACCATGGCAACCATGCCAAAACAAGCCGTGATCTGCGCACCATGGCAACAACGCCAAATTCCGAGCCGCTATGCCTTTGGCCCACGCTCAACATAGCGCCCTAGGTTTGCAAGACTTGCACTACAGTCAACATGGCAAGACGTGCCATTGGCACATGCCAACACGTGCGCAAGCCATATTTCTAAGCCGCCATGCCTTTGGCCCACGCCAAACATAGCGCCCTAGGCTTGCAAGACTTGCAACTAGGTCAACATGGACGTACGTGCCATTGGCACATGCCAACACGTGCCGCAAGCCATATTTCTAAGCCGCTGGTCCACGCCAAACATAGCGCCCTAGGCTTGCAAGACTTCCAACTAGGTCAACATGGCCGCACGTGCCATTGGCACATGCCAACACGTGTCGCAAGCCATACTTCCAAGCCGCTATGCCTTTGGCCCACACCAAACATAGCGCTTCCCAGCTTGCAAAACATGCAACTAGGTCAACATGGCGTACGTGCCAATGGCACATGCCAACATGCTCGCTAGCTGCTTTTTCTAAAGCCACGGCCCTAACGGCCCCGCATGCCATTGGCACATGCCAACATGCTCGTTAGCTAGCTTCCCTATCAAGGTCACGGCCCTAACGGCCCGCCTCGCATGCCATTGGCACATGCCAACATGCTCGCTTAGCTAGCCTTCCCTATCAAGGTCACGCCCTAACGGCCCCGCATGCCATTGGCACATGCCAACATGCTCGCTAGCTAGCTTCCCTTTATCAAGGTCACGGCCCTAACGGCCCCGCATGCCATTGGCACATGCCAACATGCTTGCTAGCTAGTTTCTATCACGGCTCCTAACGGGCCATCAGCATGCCATCGCACATGCCAACATGCTCGCCAGTGGTTTCCCTATCAAGGTCACGGCCTAATGGCCACGCATGCCATCGCACATGCCAACGCACACGCTTGGTAGCCTAACTTGCAAACCGTGCAACCTACCACCAAGGAATTCCGCACATGCCATTGGCACATGCCAAACGCGCACGCTAGTAGCCTAACTTGCAAACCATGTAACCTACCACCAAGGCATTCCGCACATGCCATTGGCACATGCCAAACGCACACGCCGGGTAGCCAAAACTTGCAAACCGTGTAACCTACCACCAAGGCATTCGCACATGCCATTCGCACATGCCACACGCGCCACTAGCGAGCGCCACTTGCACTCAAGATTTAAACCAACACTCGAGACATCAACACAAGCGGGGATGCTTCTTTAGGGTTTTGGTTTGGCGGTCATGATGCAGCGACACTACGCTCACATTAAGAAAGCGTGAAAAGGAATAAAGCGGTCAAATAAAAGAGGAAATAATGGTGAAAAACGTTTTCACCCATTAAACCATGCGGTTACCACCTCCTCCCATTATTTCACCCTTTACTCTCTTCCTTCATGAGGCCGGTACGTTTCAATCTCGACTTGTATAAATAGGTCTTACCTATTTCCACCAGACAAGAAGTCTCGGTTAGGAGAAATATACTACACTTACACTCTCAGAAAGGCAACTTTGCAAGCTTTCTCAAAAGCTTCCATCTATTTAAGCTTCCTAAGCTTTCACTTTACGATCTGAGTCGAGATACTACTCTCCTCAACACCTTTCTTTGCTTCCCTCCCCAAATCAACCCTTCTCCTCCACTTTGTGACCGGAAGCAAGTCTGGAACGGCCATTTCTTGGTTTAGGTAGGACTTGCATGCAGATTGATCTCTCGAACTATAAAGTGCTCACGTGCAAAGCACATTTGTTTAGGGTTTGAATCAGTTTCTCACTCACTCACCGAAATTACCGAAATCAGCGTGAAACGATTTTCACCCATAAACAATTGGCGACCACAAGCGGGAGGATTGATCTATCGTCTACAATGTCGACTGTCGATCTCGTTCTTCGACACATATGTCAAGACGATTGGGGACTTGCGACTCGATCAAACTCAATTTGCTTAACTTGGGTTATGACAAGTTGTTAAAACTACAGTAAAATCGGGGACTCGTTGATCGCTAAATATAGCGACACAAATATAATTACACTTTCTTACTACTCAAAATATAAATATAGCAAGGGCAAGAAAGGATCGATCCCACAGAGGTCTAGGTTGTCAAATTGTTTCGGTTCCTTATAAATAACAGGTAGTTTTGTGGTTTTATGAAATAAAATAAATAAAAGCAAATAAAGAAATAAGCAAACAAATCAAATCAAGGATAAGAGATATTGGTTAAGGATTTCGTTTTCATTCACTAACATGCTTTTCACAATAACTAGAATTGATATTTAATCTCAACTTTTATCAAAGACCCTAGAATACCTTGATCGCAAAGAATATCCCGCAAATCTCCTCATGCCATCAACAAATACATTAAAAGATGCGAATATGAATTCTATCTAAAGGAACAACCTAACGTGTAAAAGCACTAATCAAGTTTAATTCCCTAGATGCGTTAAGTTCTATGAAATCAGGCCAATCAAAGCAATCGAGCGTGGAAAGCGCACTAATCCGATTTAACAAAGGTTATAACTCACATATGATCATAAGAATATGTCACTACAAACTATAATCATATTTATGCTACTTGCAATCCGGAATTATCACTTTGCGTATAATAACCCTAATCTAGCAATAGAGATGAAAGCAAACTCAATCGACTCGCGACTCACTAACAAGCATTCAAATCATGTAACAATATTCATGGTGAATCATAAACGATAATATGAGAGAAAACTAATTTATTGAATTAAAACCCATATTTGGAAATCCAACTTATTCCATAACCAATAATAAAACTCTAGCTCATATTCATGGAGTTCATAACAAGAAGAAAGAGAAAAGACTTCATGGTGTAAACCTAGAACAAAGTAGAGGCAAAAGAAAAAATAATAATCTATTGTATATGTTCGTTTCCTCCCTTATAGTCCTACGTCTTTGCGACAATCTAAACTAAGACACAGCATGTCTGCCCTAGGCCCGACCCAAATCGTAGATGGACTGCCAAATTCAGGCCACCTCTCCAACAGTTTCATTCTGTCCGTCTACAATTCATCAATGAATCAACTAGCATCGAGTCTTTTTGTTTCTCGGCAGCAGGCTCCCATTTTGACCGAACATTAATCGAGCGCTTCCATTGCTTACGACCACGACTTCTTTGGCTATTTTCGACACTCAACCAACACCCATCTGACCATCTGCTCTCAATCCTTCTATTCCGTGACCATTATTCTTCCCTGCCAACAACAAACTCCAGCCATCTAATGATCACCTGCATTTCAGTAGTCGATCATGTCTTCGCTGCATGAGACTTACGACATTAAACCGAGTAAACCAAAGCGGCACTCATCGATCACAACTGAACTTAGCTTGGCCGCAGCTGAATGGCTTTCCTCATAACGCAGTAATATATTTCACCATCAGCTGCAACCAATCACAGAAATCACCACCAGTGACACCGGTTCAAATATACCATCTCCGTTGGCGTAAAACCAACTTTCCTCCATCGAACATCACCGTAACCAAATCCATTCAATTCGTCTTCATTCACGTCTCAACTACTCATACAGCAAACATACTTCCAGAACCGATGCTGCCAAACTCCACAGCACCACTTAGTCATTTAATTCCAGCCAACATCTTTCGTCCATCTAAATCTTGTCAGATCGACTTCTCAGCTTCCCAGCTCACTTCTCATCATTCCCGTCACCACTAACTCTTGTCTACTCGATCCTGTCAACAACACCATTAACCACAGTAACCTCATTCTCTCTGTTCCACTCGAGTCACCACTGCTGATAATGAATGGCAGCAACGACAACAATCACTGGCAATATCCGCTACCGAGCTTCTACCCCTTATCTTCCATCACAGATACATCGCATCGACTTCCCTGAACAGCTCCATCAATCTCCAGCTCAAACATCGACCACGATCAATGTTAGTTCACGGCAAACCTCCATCTTCATCGCTGCCTCATTCCATCTCCCTGAACTTGCATGGTTCTATTTTACAAATAATGAAGAAGAAGTGCCCAGAGATAATAAGTGGGTGCCCTTAACATTATTTGAATCTGGCAGCCCCGGTGAACAAAACTCGACTCCCTTTAGCACTTCCTTTGAAAAATGGCAGTCCCTTAACAATCTGGATGCCCCTTAACAAACGAGGGGATCCCAATAGCACGCCCTTAAAAATGACCGGTGAGCCCTTTTAGTCTTCCGGAGTTCTTTTGCCTATGCTTAACTTCATACGAACTCGGAATGCCTCCATTCTTTTCGGCATTGTCTTCATCTTCTCGTCCTCTACACAATGAAAAGTAGAAATCTTGCATTTGAACGAGTTCCAATTGGTCTTTTTGCTCCAAAATGACTCCATTGCACCTAATAAACTCAAAAGCACACATAAGATACATAATTTACAAGAAAACTCATGCAAAGAAAGCATAAATACTAGATATTAAATACGGTGTATTCTACACCTATCACTCGTCGAAGATGCTACCAGCGATTGGGGACTTGCGACTCAGTCGACTAACTGCATTAAACCGGGTTATCGAGTTGTTAAAACTACACCTGGAAAATGGGGACTTTGACAAGACGCTACCAACAATTGGGGACTAATCAAGCGATCTTTACCAGCAAAGCCGCCTTGCTACCAGCAAAGCCGCCTTTTACTTGGAGAGAGGCGTGTTTGCAAACGTTACTACAGTGACATTTGAAGAATTATTTATGATGAAGTATTTCCACAAGTTTATGAAAGGCATATCTATGGCTACGGTTTACACCAGCACAAGAAAACAATAAAACAAATTGAAAGAGAAACGCTGGAGTACATAGCTGGGATATGCTTGCCCACTTTATCACTACCTGCAGCGCTACCGCTAACACCATGACGTGATAACAAAGATACGAGGTAAAAAGGGGAGCCAACCCATTTCATAAGCATAACACTTTTGAATTTGAATAAGAAAGGATTTCTTGTTTGAGCTAGTATGGGAAGAGGCAAGCGGGCCGCAGAAACGTCCAAGCCACGTAAGCCAGCAGGTGCCAAGCCAATGGTCCACACAATACAAGAAATCCAAACGGCCCATTCCAAGTCGATCCAGTGCACCTACGAGCCAGCGTTTCCCGGATAAACACGATGCGATTGCAGACACGCATGCAGGCGCTTGCCGAGCGCTTTCGAAACGCTTGCCGGAGCGCGCTTGCGGACGCGCTTACCAGGCACACATGCCCAGCGCAACCAGCCCGGTACCACACTGTGCTAACAGTTTGCATCCTTCCAGCACTAACATCTTGCGCCCTTCGCACCCATCTCGCCCTTTGAAACAACGCCATGACTCCGAGACTTCGTGATCAAAACCGTGTCATCTCCGCACGATACACCCGATCACGGAGCCAGAGTCGCTTCCGCCACCCCAACAGTTCTTCAAGCATGGCAGCTTCAACCGTCACCAGAGACGCTACTCCACCATCAGGGCAAGATACTGGAAGATCCGGAAGAAGCCAACCTTCTTTTAGAGCTTGATTTGATGAAAAGACAAAAGATACTTGACGGGACATGCGCTTATAGATGAAGAGGCTCGCGTTGCTCTTGGACCTTGATGAAGGGGGATAAGCAATCCGATTTCGTCACGCGTGAAGATCGGGATAGACTTCTCAAAAATCAAAGCAAGGGAAGTCAACAACTCTCCTGAGTTCACGGAGACCCTTCTCCCCGTTAGGACCCACACAATGGGAACTTTGCCCAAAGGTACATACGATCTACATGATGAGACGGTTATGTGAGATTACGTTTCTCCAAGGCGAGCGTCTGGACATATTTTCACCCCTCAACCGCACTTTGTATCAGGAAAGCAGGCGCTTCCAGCCAGGGGAAGCCGTTCCCAAACCCCAACCTCTCTAGAAACACGATCGATAGATGGCCCAGGGACTCTAACCTCTGTTCTCTTGAGGGATGTCGAGTTTGTGAAAGAACGTGACGCGGCATGACCTCAGAGCTTCAAAATGGTAACCGTCAAGGCTCTAAAAGTTGCAAGACGTCGTTCCAACATTCTCTACAGAAGTAGCTCCGCATCAACGTTCTCTCCCGTATAGTAACTACGTCGATGTTCTCCGTAACTTCGCTTTCCAACGATCGCTAACGCCACTCCTTCTGCCAAAGTTTGCTCGCTATATCATACAACCTACCTTGTTACCACGATAATGTAGTCTCTCCACGATTACATCTCCAACCAAGAACTGTTGCTCCTCGCCCCGTTGATGCCGACGAGCCTCACCACAGCATCAATAATCTGAAGCTCAAGCTGGGTTGGTGTTTATGTGCTCTTACTCACCATGAACTCTGACCCATCTATCAAAGAACGCAATGGGCTTTGACACATCCTGAAATAAATGTTGGAAAGGAATATACCCCTTATGAAGACAACCGTATGGTGTTCTCTGGGCGACCGAACGTGTCTTCTTTTCATCTTCACCACCGGTTAACAAAATTGGCACGAACCAGGTGATTTTTCCGAGCGGAGACAAGTTTTTGGGCGAAGAATTCATCATCCGTGTTTGGTTTGGAACTATGGACATCCTTCGATGAGGCGAGGAAATTTTTGTTCGGGTAACATCTTGTCGGATTTCTTTATAACGGTTTAGTAACGAGATATCTGCATATGAAGAAAGACGAAATTATCTCCAGACACATAATCGCACTCAACAACAACAAAAAAAAAAAAGAGGGCGTATTCTTTCTTCGGCTCAAAACGCACAATGATATTTTCTTGAGTTCAAAATCATATACGCACGTATTTTACTCACGGGCTCAAGTGCGTACGCAGTATCATTCTTCGGGTTCCAATTATATATATGGAGCATTTTCTACGGGTTCAAAAATATACATGATATCATCCTTCGGGTTCAAATTATATATGGAGCATTTTCTACGGGTTCAAAACTGCAGCCTTGATGTTTCTTTCGAGGACCGAAATTCATATATGCAATATTTCCTACGGGTTCGAAGTCATATGAAGCACATATCTGATATTCTTCTTCGGAATTCATATACGAGTATTCTCTACGGGTTCGAAACTTCACACATGATATTTTCTTCGGGGTTCAAAATTATATACACGGTATTTTATGCGAGCTCGAAGTGCGTCTGCGGTATCCTTCTTCGGGTTCAAAATTATTTATGGAGCACTCTAACGGGTTCAAATCATATATACGGTATTTCCCTTGGGTGCATATATACAATATTTCTACAAGAAGCACGCCAAGAAATCACATACGCAATATCATTGCAGCGCCTACTCTTAGGGTTTACACCTACGCGAAAGGGAAACAACAATCTTGTGAGACATACTTGGAAGCGGTTCCTCTTTTGTGACTACGCATTTGGTATGAAAAGATGAAAGTGCAAGATGGGAGAAAGGGACTTTATAGGCGTGGAGATTATGAAATAGGGAAGGATTTCCCTTTGCAAAATCGTGCGTGTAAGAAACGGGCCTGAGGGGCCCAGCGCGAATGTCTCCCAAGTTGCACCGGCCCCACCGGTGCAAACTTCCCAATGACCCTTAAGTCACTCTTACGAAGCACGCACAGCTTCCACACCTTGCGCCGGTCCCACCAGCTAGCACGCTCAGTTTCCCAAGTCACGCCTGCAAGCACTCACAGCTTCCACACCTTACGCCGGTCTCACCAGCTAGCACACGCCATTTCCAAAGTCACGCCTGCAAGCGTGGTTTCCAAGTTGGACCGGCCCCACCATTTGCACCGACCTCCCAATGCCCCATCACGCCCGCAAGCACGAACGGCTTCTACACTTCGCGCCTGGGTCCCACCGCCTAGCACACTCGGTTCCCCAACTCCGCCAACTTCCCAGCGTCGCCCAAGTTGCACCGCCCACTGATTGCACCACTTCCCAATGACCGCCAAGTCATCTCCCGCAAGCACGCACAGACTTCCACACCTTGCGCGGTCCCACCAGCCTAGCACGCCGATTTCCCAAGTCACGCTGCAAGCACTCACGCGGCTTCCACACCTTACGGTCTCACCGCCTAGCACACTCGGTGCTTGACACGCCATTTCCAAGTCACGCCCGCAGCGTGGTTTCCAAGTTGGACCAGGCCCTACCAATTGCACCGACCTCCCAATGCCGCCCAAGTCACGCCCGCAAGCACGAACGGCCACACTACAATGTCCGCGGCTAGCACGCTCGGTTTAACTCACGCTAACTTCCTAGCGTCGCCCAAGTTGCACGGGCCCCACCAATTGCACCGACTTCCCAATGACGCCCAAGTCACTCTTTAAGCACGCACGACTTCCACACCTTGCGCCGGTCCCACCAGCTAGCACGCTCAGTTTCCCAAGTCACGCCTGCAAGCACTCACAGCTTCCACATCTTACGCCGGTCTCACCAGCTAGCACACTCAGTTAGCCAGCACACGCCATTTCCCAAGTCACGCCTGCATGCGTGGTTTCCAAGTTGGACCGGCCCCACCAATTGCACCGACCTCCCAATGGCGCCAAGTCACGCTGTGACACGAACGGCCTGCCGCCCACTTGGCCGGTCCCACCGGCTAGCACACTCGGTTCCCAACTCACGCCAACGTTCCCAACGCCTGACCGCACCGGCCCACCAATTGTGCCGGCCCTCCGGTTTGTGCAAAACTACCGAGGCAAGGATTCCAAATCCTATTTATAAAAAGGTCGACAAGCCTCCTTCATTTTTCTTTACGGTTTGTTGTTAATAGTTTGTCACCATCTTATGCTTACCTCGCAACAAAGCCCCTTTGTTTCGAAAGCAAGCGGGACTTAATGTTGATAGTGGTTTTTAGACAAGGGGTAAAATCGTAAAACCCCATGACCTAGTGTTACAACACATTAAATAAGAGCATTTAACTCGGTGTAAATAATTAATAGGGGTATTTTTTCAAAATACCAGTTAGGGTTTTCAAATACGAGAACCTAATTCCAAAACCAAGCCGCATCCACCAGCACCATGGCAACCATGCCAAACCAAGCCGCACTCTGCGCACCATGGCAACAATGCCAAGCCAAGCCGCATCTTTTTACGCACCATGGCAACAATGCCAAACCAAGCGCATACTTGGCACCATGGCAATGCCAAACCAAGCGCATATCTGCGCGCCCATGGCAACAATGCCAAAACCAAGCGCATAATTGCGCACCCGCTGAAACAATGCCAAACCAAGCCGCATACTGCGCACCATGGCAACCATGCCAAACCAAGCCGCACTCGCGCGCCATGGCAACCATGCCAAACCAAGCCGCACTCGCGCGCCATGGCAACCATGCCAAAACAAGCCGCATACCGCGCACCATGGCAACAACGCCAAATTCCGAGCCGCTATGCCTTTGGCCCACGCCCAACATAGCGCCCCTAGGTTTGCAAGACTTGCAACTAGGTCAACATGGCCACACGTGCCATTGGCACATGCCAACACGTACGCAAGCCATATTTAAGCCGCTATGCCTTTGGCCCACGCCAAACATAGCGCCCTAGGGCTTGCAAGACTTGGTAAACTAGGTCAACATGGCCGCACGTGCCATTGGCACATGCCAACACATGCCGCAAGCCATATTTCTAAGCTGGCCCACACCAAACATAGCGCCCTAGGCTTGCAAGACTTGCAACTAGGTCAACATGGCCGCACGTGCCATTGGCACATGCCAACACGTGTCGCAAGCCATACTTCCAAGCCGCTATGCCTTTGGCCCACGCCAAACATAGCGCCCTAGGCTTGCAAAACATGCAAACTAGGTCAACATGGCCGTACGTGCCAATGACACATGCCAACATGCTCGCTAGCTGCTTTTTCTACCAAAGCCACGGCCCTAACGGCCCCGCATGCCATTGGCACATGCCAACATGCTCGCTAGCTAGCTTCCTATCAAGGTCACGGTCCTAACGACCCCCCGCATGCCATTGGCACATGCCAACATGCTCGCTAGCTAGCTTCCCTATCAAGGTCACGGCCCTAACGGCCCGCATGCCATTGGCACATGCCAACATGCTTGCTAGCTAGTTTCCCTATCCATTCTAACGGCCACGCATGCCATTGGCACATGCCAACATGCTCGCTAGCTAGTTTCCCTATCAAGTTCACGGCCCTAACGGCCCCGCATGCCACTGGCACATGCCAACATGCTCGCTAGCTAGCTTTCCCTATCAAGGTCACGGCCCAAACGCCCACGCATGCCATTGGCACATGCCAACATGCTCGCTAGCCGGGTTTCCCTATCAAGGTCACGGCCCTAACGGCCTCGCATGCCATTGGCACATGCCAACATGCTCGCTAGCTAGCTTCCCTATCAAGGTCACGGCCCTAACGGCCCCGCATGCCATTGGCACATGCCAACATGCTCGCTAGCTAGCTTCCCTATCAAGGTCACGGCCTAACGGCCCCGCATGCCATTGGCACATGCCAACATGCTTGCTAGCTAGTTTCCCTATCACGGCTCCTAACGGCCACGCATCCCATTGGCACATGCCAATGCTCGCTAGCTGGTTTCCATATCAAGGTCACGGCCCTAATGGACACGCATGCCATTGGCACATGCCAAACGCACACGCGGGTAGCCTAACTTGCAAACCGTGCAACCTACCACCAAGGCATTCGCACATGCCATTGGCACATGCCAAACGCGCACGCTGGTAGCCTAACTTGCAAACCGTGTAACCTACCACCAAGGCATTCCGCACATGCCAAACGCACACGCTGGTAGCCAAAACTTGCAAACCGTGCAACCTACCACCAAGGCATTCCGCACATGCCATTGGCACATGCCACACGCGCCACTAGCAGCGCCACTTGCACTCAAGATGCAACCAACACTCGAGACATCAACACAAACTGGGGGACGCTTCTTTAGGGTTTTGGTTTGGCGGTCACAGCATGTAGTGTACACTACGCTCACATTAAGAAAGCGTGAAAAGGAATAAAGCGGTCAAATAAAAGAGGAAATAATGGTGAAAAACGTTTTCACCCATTAAACCATGCGGTTACCACCTCCTCCCATTATTTCACCCTTTACTCTCTTCCTTCATGAGGCCAGGGTACGTTTCAATCTCGACTTGTATAAATAGGTCTTACCTATTTCCACCAGACAAGAAGTCTCGGTCAGGAGAAATATACTACACTTACACTCTCAGAAAGGCAACTTTGCAAGCTTTCTCAAAAGCTTCCATCTCTTGCAAGCTTCCTAAGCTTTCACTTTCTGATACAAGTCGAGATACTACTCTCCTCAACACCTTTCTTTGCTTCCTCCCAAATCAACCCTTCTCCTCCACTTTGTGACCGAAGCAAGTCTGGAACGGCCATTTCTTGGTTTAGGCCGGACTTGTACAGATTGATCTCTCGAACCTATAAAGTGCTCACGTGCAGCACATTTGTTTAGGGTTTGAATCGTTTTCACTCACTCACCGAAATTACCGAAATCAGCAGAAACGATTTTCACCCATAAACAAAGGTATACCAAAGGAGGAAATCCATGGAAATTTCACTTGGATCTGGAGTATCACAGCGAGTCGATAAAGATTCTATCACGGTGGTTCACAAGGGTTCACCATCCTGTAAATTCCATTGGGATAGAAGGGCGCATTACTTGATCAACCAAGGAAGGGCAGCCAACCAAGGTTTTGAAAATGCTCCCAACTATATGGATTGGTACCGCAATGTTTCTCATATTCGTGTAATCCGTGATCTTAAAGCAAAGCCACTTTCAGACAAGAGTATCCTCAAAGAGAAGCCTGCGGGTTTTGATAGATTGGTACATATTGTTTTGTTAATTTAGTTTAATATTATGGGTCAAAATAGAGTAATAACCGTTTGATGGAATGCTATGTTTTAAAACAGATGAACGAGGTTCAAGCGTTTGTCTAAATGGTGCACTTTGATTGTATAAAGTCCGAGAGCTCAAGTTTCAATTGAGAAGATAAAAAAGCATGAGTTGATTGATAACTTTGACAATGAGGAGTATGCATCTCATTTCGGGGAAAAATTGCAAAAGAAACCTACAATCAAGGTGAACAAAAGAACTCGGGCGTCATCAAGCACTCAAGTTGATGAAATTAATGATGATGCTGGTCCAAGTCGTAGAGCTGGTAAAGGTCGCAAAATCAAAGCAAAAACGGAACAAGTAAACTTTCGATGTTGTAAACTCTCGATGTTTTTCGTTAACTTTATGGATAACTTTGTTTATGTTGGATTATGTCGGATTATGTCGTTTTCAAAGTTTGTGTCGGAATATTAGTTGTTACGTTATGTTTATGGATTAAGAATAGTTATTTTACACATTTTATGCATTTAACTATGACTCGCAAGCGAATCACATGAAGAGACATGAAAGTCTTGAATTTTGGAACACAATCGGAAGATAAGTTTATATATTAACCTACCGATTATGGGGATGTTCCATTTTTAGTCAGAATCGGTAGGGTTATACGTTATTAACCTACCGATTCTGGGGATTTTGCAAAATATTTGGTCAGAATCGGAGGATTGCTAATATACTTTTCTCTCCGATTATCATGTGTAAAGAAAACTTGTCTTCTGTATCCAAACAACACCACAATCGGAAGGCAAATGTGCACCTTCACTTCCGAATAACAATAATCGGTAGGTTTATTTGTAATTTTCCTTCCGACTGTTATATGTAAAAAAAACTTTGTTCTCTGTAACCAAACAACACCATAATCGGAAATTAATTGAGCACCTTGACTTCCGAATATTTTTAATCGGAGGTTTGTGGTTTTGTTAATTTTCGATTATTCTACCAAAAAACAACTATGGTTTCTGTAACCAAACAACACCGTAATCGGAAGGTAACTTTTCACCTTGACTTCCGAATATCGTTAATCGGTAGGTTTAGTTTTTGTTGGTTTTCGATTATTCTGTGTGAAATAACCAATGTTTCCTGGAACCAAATAACACCATAATCGGAACGAAAGTTGACACATAATATAACCGAATAAGTTAATCGGTAGTTTGTTTAACAAAATAAGCTTCCGTTTATTTATAATCGGAAAGTTGTTGTATTAATAATCCTCCGATTACATCCATTACATAAAGTTCAAACGACCTTAACCTTACAATTTCGTCAAAAGCACCTAAATCCATATTCCTAATTGACCATAAAAGTATTAAAAAAGATCATAACGTCCAAACACCACAGAAATTGTCCCTCTTGATCTTGTAACATCCTTCATTTTCAAATATACCGCGATCAGCTATATTTCTCTGAAATTATGAATGAGTAACAAGTTAGTACTAACTTATGTTAATGTGAGTCGGAGTTATAAAGATACTTACTCGTTTTTCATACGTCGACCAAGAAAACGTCCTAACAAATCGTTCTTCATCTTCAAGTTTGTCAATCTCCTTGTCGACCGCATCCTTTCTCATCTTAATGTCATTGGACGATCTTCGAATTCGATTACCATCTAACGCCTCAAATACCATTAGAATACGGTTCCATAACGCTTCTTCGGATTCCGTTTGTGGAGCTTGTGAACACGATCATGAGCAGTTACCACAACCCACGCTCTATAAATATCACAATCTTCTTCTTCAGTAAAAGCAATATCCATGTTTTTGGTTTTCAAAATTAGAACTCAAGAGAGGAAAGAGTTTGGTGCAATTGGGTTGATACATATGAGTTTCTTTATATAGGTTTAGGGTCCAACGACTATTTTTCTTTTTCCCAAAAACTACAACGGTTATTTCTTAAAGTTGGTTTAAACTGCAACGGCTAATTTGACATAGGTGATATCTTCGAAAACCAATAATCGGTAGGTATGTAAGTTAGTAAATCTACCGATTATGGTAGCTTTCAAAAATTTTAAAAAAATGATTTTTGAAAAAACTCATTTTGGGGCAACCATTAATCGGTAGTTTGTGGAACCTATTATCCTTCCGATTATGGTTGCATCCAAATCACGAACCACATGGTCATGCATGGCTCTGTGCACTCAAAACCTATGGAATTTGGCAAGGGTTCGATCCCGGTCTCCTTATAATCGGTAGGTTTTTAAGTTGTTAACTCTACCAATTATGGTAGATTTCAAAATTCATCACAATAAGGATTTTAGAAAAAAAACTCATTTTGGGGCAACCTATAATCGGTAGGTTGGGGAACCTATTTGGCTTACAATTATGGCTACATCCAAATCAAGAACCACATGGTTATGCCTGGCTCTGTACACTCAAAACCTATGGAATTTGGCAAGGGTTCGATCCGGGGCTCCTTATATTCGGTAGGTTTTAAGTTGTTAACGCTACCGATTATGGTATATTTCAAAATTCATCACAGGAAGGATTTTAGAAAAAACTCATTTTGGGGCAACCCATAATCGGATGGTTTGGTAATATATGTAACTCCCGATTAACGCCGCATCCAAAACGCGAACCAAGTGGTTATGGTGGTCGTGGACACTCAAAACCTATGAAATATGGCAAAGGTTGGATGCGGGGCTCGTTATAATCGGTGGGTTATATAATTATATACCCTACCGATTATGGTAGATTTCAAAAATTCATTACGCGAAGGATTTTAGAAAAAACTCATTTTGGGGCAACTTATAATCGGCAGTGTATGTAACCTATTAGGCTTCCGATTATGGCTACATCCACATCTCAAGCCAAGTGGTTATGGTTGGCTCTGCACCCCTCAAAACCTATGGAATTTGGCCAAGGTTGAATATGGGGCTCCTTATAATCGGTAGTCGTACAAGTTGGATATGCTACCGATTATAAAAGGGATTATTAGGCGAAGTATCTACACAATAATCGGTAGGTATTGTTTCAGTTTAACCTACCTATTCACCTTTAACCTACCGATTATGGTGTTGGTTACCGATTATATAAGGGCATATTGGCCATTTCGAAAAATCAAAGATAAGGGGTAGCTTAGATTTACGTTTGGGTGACCTTTTTTGTCTTTTAGTGTCGCCCCTAATTCTTTCGGGGTCGCCCCTAAAAGTGCCAGGTTAAAATTCTCTCTCTTGTTGGAGATGGTTTTTTTAGATATGAGGTCCTACATTTACTCTATGTGTAGACCCCATAAATAAAAGGACTAATAAAAAATACACATAAGATTTTTTGCACCTTCCGTTGGAGATGCTCTAATCAGTCGCATAGGAATCTTCTCCGGAATTCTCTAAGGCTCGGTAACTAACTTTGACCCGGCCCTGTCAATGGGACGGGTCGTTTTGTGCGGTCAGTAGGTATATTTAGTAAGGATTTGTCTGAGGTAGAAAGAAAGTATCCAATTTGTTGCCCCTCCAATAAAATTATGAAAAAGAATTACTCGTTACATTTCTAAAAGGTAGGCTTGTTTCCTTATTAGGGTATGTAAAAAAAATAGGCTTGTTTCCATATATGAAAAGTCAAATGTTATGATTTTACTAGTATACTCACCTGCTACATTACAATTCCTCGCCCCTTATATAGGAGCGGCTCTGGCTGAATATTTTATTTACCGTGAAGAGGACCACTTCTCTCTCCCTTTTCTTTCTTAATATAAAAAGGGGACCACTTTCTCTAATATCAAATGAGTGGGGATAAAATGATAGATTAAGAAAAAAACATGAAAAAGTGGTTATAATGATTAGTTTTCTTAATTTTTGTGAAAACCAAACAAGCCTATCTTTTAGGGACGAAGAGAGTAGCAGACTGAAAAATACACTACGCAAACTGCAATGGGACATGGCAAATTTGTCCATGGTCAGTAGGCAAACTGAAAATGAAGTATCAAATTTGTTCCAGATTTGGCCCTTGTTAGTTGTCTCTGTTCTATAATTTTCCGGTAATATTTTTTATTCCTCCTGGTCATCTAGTTGGACACGTTTTGATGTAACAGTGCTCTTCTGGAGAAGTTAATTAAAAACTTGGAAAATTATTTACATATGTCCTGCGGAACCAAACTGTCCTTCCTCATCTACCTCGTAATTCTCATAACTGTCCAAATCGTGCGTCGTATCGAATACAAAAGTCGATCGACGATTAAATTTTATATTCTCTATGACAATTGGGTAGCAGTCTTCGTGCTTAAATTTTTTCCCATCATTGCATTCCTTGAACCGCTTGTTTATTTCTTCAAGCTGTTAATTTTTTAAATAACACTTAAGTTTAGGGGAGTTTAAATATTAGAAAATAATTGTTCAAACAATCAAGAATACTTACCTTCATTTCAGGACCCCAACCAGTATGATATTCACCTTCCACTTCTGCCTCTTTTGCCGAAAACAACGCCACATCTTTACTTATTCCCTGGTATCGTTTTTGCCAGGAACTCCAAGTCCGCTCTGGAGCATTAGGTAAATGAAGTTCAATATCATCCTTGATACGAGTCCACAACGCCTCCTCTGATTGATCAGTTCCAACACCCGGATCTTGAGATATTGATAAATGAATTTACACATCGTTAAGTCTTCGATTGACGTAAAATTTGGACCTCGTACTGCTCGTGATGGTCGTGGTGCTCGTGGTGCCATTGTAAGCGAATCGGTGAAAAATTTCTAAATGATTTGGAAGAGGAAATAATACTGTTTTTCTTGTTATTCAGATAGTTAATTTGAAGTAGTAGTTGTGGGGAAATGTTGAAAGAATTCTTCTCTATATATAATGTTTCAAATTTTCAAAAATATCTTCCAACGTTCAAAAATATCCAACGTTCGGTTTTCTTCAACGATCGAAAAATTCAAACGGCAGATAAAAATTCAAACGGGCAGATCACAATTTCAAAAACAGAAAACAGAAAAATTAAAAGATGAAAATGAAAAATATGGGGCGGAGGTATTACGTTCGCCTGGCATCAGGCGTAAACTTTATGAACGCCTGAATGAGGCGTAAACTTTATGAACGCCTGATGCCAGGCGAACATTACAGGTTCGCTTCAATGGGGCGTTGGGTATATCAACGCCTCATTCCAAGCGTTAACTTCAGCTACGCCCCATCGGGCGTACATTTTATCACCGCGCCATTGGGGCATAATTTATATGCCCGCCTCTCCGTGGGACGAACACTATATAACCACCCGTTGTCAAGCGTACACTATATAACCGCCCGTTGAGAAACAACGATTATATCACCGCTCGACTATAAATGGGTATGGTCTTTGGTCCAGACCAAATATACTCTCGAACTATTGTACTAGTCTGGTATTTGATCGATGGTACGTCCCGCTACGCCTGGTTCTGTGACCAAATAAATGGGTTTAGTCGCCCTTGCAGTTGCTCTAATCACACAATGCCATGGTGAAAACAGGAAAGCTAAAGGTGGACCATAATTAAACCTTGTGGTGAAAATTTGGACTAGCTAGCTAGGTAAAGTAGGTAACAACAAACACTCCTACGGGTCCCACCTAAACCCAAAGGTTTATGACATATGTAATTCATTCAGCTTGGTACATCATAAGTGATGTGATAATTCTTTCCTTTTTCCCTTTTCGAGAATAAATTGATTTATGTTAAAAAAATATTAAACTAGAACATTAAAGGTTGCCCTGGGAAGGATGCCTCTAATGTAAGCCCATGTCACCTGTTTTATAAGAAATATATTTGAAATAAATTCAAAAAATTGAAACAATATATGACACATTTTTTTATTTAATCTTTAGAAAATTTGGTGCTGGTTTCGAACTCAGGTCACTGATATCATCATCCAGTGACTACCACTGTATTACAGTGACACCGGAAATATGACTCATTTTTGTTGCCTCGTTAAAAACCTTGTCAAAGAGAACCCATAGTGGTAAATCCTAGACTAAGGAAAAGAGTGTAACGCGAAATGCCCATAAAATTACATTTATAATTCTTCAAATTCTTTATAAAATTTGGTCTCCATCGGTACCCAATGAGCTGTCTTCTAATGCTAGTAGTATGTACGTCGCCACAAGCAATTTGTGGAAGCTGATCGGCGTCTTCACTCGTGATAAAACTATCAATAATATGACGAATAACAAAAGTGTCACGATGGCTTGTACATGATAGGAAATTCGTCCTCTTCGCGATTAAGAATGGTTTTTTTAAGCCTTTCTGCAATCAAAAGCTTATAAAATGAGAAATGTATCCAAAGAAATACAAGTAGATGTGTAACGATTTATAAAATCGGACCAAGACAAAACAATGCTAACATTGATTTCAACACATGTTGTTTCACGGATCACGGGAAAAGCCATTCTTTCATGAAACGAAGAACTACACACATGCAAACTAGGGAACCTGAACAATACGCAATGGAACCATAGGGAAAAAAAAGGGAAATTAAAGGAAGTTGTTTAATAATTAACAATATAAAAGAAAAGAGAGGAGAACAGGCCCGTGTTTCGCCAAACCCAACTGCAATAGGCCCCTTTTTTGCCTAACCACAATTCTGTTGAAATATTTCTTAGGGAGCAAAAAACTTCCTGGAGGCCACTAAGAGGACTTGGTAAGAAAAAACAAAAACTCAGATTGAAGAGTAGCTACTAGCTAGCCTCTAGGTTTAGGAGGATCAGTGGAACAAAGGTGTAGATCTGAGCATCCGACAGGCACAAATATGACAATAAAAGAGTACAAAAAGAAACAAAACTATTTATTTTATTTATTTATAAGACCACACATACAAAGACTATTTAAAAAGGATACTTCAAAATTACATTGAAATTTTCTAGAGAAAAATAAAACTAAAAACAAAAAATTGAAAGGAAAAAGGAAAAGTTTTACAAAAATTAGACCATTGATAGACCAAAGATAAGGGACTCAACTTAAATTTATCAAAACCTAATGAAAATAATCTTGTATCTTAATATTTTACCAAAAGTCCAATGGATTACCGAATCGGGAGACAAATTTGAATTATTGTTTGTGTTTGTTTGTTTTTAAGTGGAAAAAAAAGACTAGTTTTTTGTTTGTTCTAAACCCTCTGCTTGTTAAATAACAACACAAAATAACCTGCAAACCACCAAAAGAAAACAAAATTGAAGATATTCAAAAGCAATTTCTCCCGTATTCGATTGCCACAAGCAACAACAGGAAGGTGTTAAAAAGAGATTCTCATGAGAAAAAGAACTGTACAACATAAAGAACTGGCCTATGCCAATCAAAAAGAAACATCATTTAGTTTCTGATATTTTTTTTGTTAAAATAATCGAAAACATTTCATTTAGCATAACTAACGAAAACATATTATTTTTAACGACAAATTAACGAAAGGCATACGATAACAAGATATCCACGAACAACCATCTATGCTGGTGGTTTGATTTGCCATATATGCTCATGCTCAGTAATGGTTTGATTCGTGAACCGTAGAGGAAAATGGAAAGCAAGTCTGGAAAGTCTAGCTACAATAGATACAATGTGTATGAAATATGAATGTCGTCAGGTAGGTTTACAAATATTTAAACTGTGGGTTTGTATTTTTTTAAGATTTAAACTGTAAATTTCAGGAAACTGACTTAACAATCGGTTAATCGAAACCCACCCGAATAAACTGAAACCAGAAAAAACCGCTTAAAAACGGAGAGTAATGGTTTCGGTTTTGTTGGGAACCAACCATTAACATCCCTACCTACTAGCAACTTAACAGCATTGAATGAATAATACACCGTTAAGACGTGCCGAGTTTACAGTGGACACTAAGAGAGCAGGTGGGGCGCCTTTTCACTTTTTCTCTCACATTTCTCAAAAAGTAATTCCCATAAAGTAAAAACCCTCTTCTTCATCTTCTTCACTCGTTTTTTTGTTCTCTTCTTCACTGGCAATGGCTCCTCCGAGAAGTACATGTCAAAACCCTAATTTCCTCTCTCGGATTCTTCTTCGTCTGCTTTAAAACACTAATCATCTTCTTCTCTACAGGTACAGTCCTTCTCAACGCTGCTTATGAAGGCGATCTCGAACGACTCAAAAGTAAAGTAATATTTTCTTGATTATTACTATTTTTCAAGGATTTTTTTGTCTAATTTCAATGGCTAACTGTCTCAGTGATCTTTGATTTTTAGATTATTATGATGATCTTCAATTTTTTTTTTTTTTTTTTGGTGGTGATTAGAAATTGTATCAGTACTAGCAAAAATAAATGGAGATGGATTAGCAACAATATATAGGAATACTAGAGATGGAGATGGTAGATGTGCTCTTCATTATGCTGCTTCTGGAGGGAAATCAGATGTTCTCAAGTACTTAATTGAAGAGATTAAACTTATTGATGATATAAATGTCCAAGATTATTCAGGTATGTACTCTCATACTATACTGTAATTCATTTTTGGTCTATCAATGGTCTAATTTTTGGTTTAATCTTTTAAATTAGATTATTCTTGTTGCTTTAATTTCTTGTAATTGTAGTCACAGATAGTTTATACTAATATCAGATTCGGAGAATCATAGGTTGTTTGTTGTTATTGGTGGTTGTGTTTGTGTTTTTTATGCGCTGGTGGGTTGTTGTGGCGCTGGTGGCGGCTGCCAAGAATCCTTGTTGTCAGTGGTGGTTGTTTTCCACCACCAATGGTGGTTGCATGTGTTTTTTTCCGTGTGCTGGTGGTGGTGGTTGTTTGTGTTGGTGTGCGTGGTGCTTGTTTGTGAGGTGTAGGTGGTGGTGGTTTGTGTTAGTGGGAGGTGTTGGTTGTTTCTGGTGGACTGGTGTTGATTGTGCATAGTGGTTGTTTTCTGTGTCCTGCTGGTGGTGATTGGTTGTGTGGTGCTGGCGGGTGGTTGTGCTGTCTGGTATGGTGGTGGTGCTGGGCTGTTAGCCCAGACATTCTTGTAATTAGTCAATTAGTGCACCAGATTCAGTCAATGGTGGAGTGGATGTGTATTTGGTGGTGGCTGTTTGTGTTGTTGGTTGTTTCTGGCTGGATGGTGGTGGTGGTCCAACTATATTTTTAACTGGTCAATCAGTATGAGTAAGTGTGTGATTTTATTTTCTGGCGATGCATTTTACAGGCGAAACTCCCCTGGCCTGTGCAGCTATGAATGGACGTCAGGACGCTTTATCATATCTTCGGAGAATGGGTGCTAATCCTGAAATACCAAATGATTTAAATATGATCCCTTTGCATCATGCCGCTATGAATGGTAACTAGCTTGTAATACAATATTGATCTGCCGCAGATTTTCCCATATGAAAGGTTACTTGGATGCTTTTTTTGTTTCAGGACATAATGGTTGCATAATCATGTTAGAGTCTTTTGGTATAAGTAACATAGATGTTTCAAATGATTTTGGCTCACCCCTGAAATATGCTTGCGGTTATGGCCACGACGATACAGCTAAGCTTCTTCTGCATCAGTACAAAGCCAATGTGAGTAGCATTTCTCTTTTTTTCCCCCCCTTTTTTTCTCTAAACAAGGATGACATTAAGTAGACCTCCCATTTTGTCTCTGCAGCCTAATTTGATATTCAACGAGGTGACTACTTCACTTCATATATCCATTAGTTCCGGATCTTGGAAATGTGTGGAACTTTTACTTAAGGTTGAAAACTTCCTTTACCTTCTTTTTGGACTTTATTAGATTCAGACTTGTTTGTGTGATTGGAGGTCGTAGTTTTGTGAGTTAGTAACCTAATCTTTGGATCTTTTTCCATCCGTGTAGGCAGGTGCAGATCCAAATGGTGGACCAGATGGAATAAAAGCTTTGTCGTTTTGCAGCTGAACGGGGGAGACACAAATCATAAAGCTGCTGGTTGAAGCTGGTGCGGATCCAAACGCTATTTAGTATTGTAAGCTAACAATTTTTGAATTTGTATGCATTTAAGTGAACATTTATGTGTTGGATTTTATAAAATCAACTATTCCTTGCATGTTACAGCACGGACTAAAGCCAGTTGAAGAAGCAGCTATCCTTGGTAATCGTCAAGGTGTTGAGATTCTTTTTCCTGTCACATCTCCCATTCCATCATACGTCGACTGGAGCATTGATGGAGTAATGAAGCATGTAAAATCTGGAATGTTCAATGTAAAGGTATGTATTTCATAGTTATTTTTAATTTTATTCTTGGCATTCAGCATTTTCTTGTAATTAATCTTCACTATTGACAGATGATGATTTATAAAAAATATGAGATTTTCCCCGAGTCAAAATCAAGGGGCACGAGTGCATTCAGAAGGAAGGAGTACTGGCTGGCAGCATCTAAGTGTGTAAACGAGATTTAATTGATAGCTAGTTAATGAAGGTTGAAACACGAACATGTAATTTGTTTTACAGGCTCTCCAGTATGTTCCTAATGATGCTGCTGTACTGTCCAACCTCAGTTTGTGCTATGTCCATTTGAATAGGGAGATTATGCCTTGAAGAATGCTATTCAATGTGTGCTGTCAAAGCCAGACTGGCTAAAGGCTCATTATAGGAAAGGAGTAGCACTCAAACTACTCAATGTATGTATCCCGTTATTTCCCCAGTTGTTAATCGATTTCAAAGTCCCTTTTTAATAGTCGTTGCTGGAATAATTGCCACAGAGGTATGATGAGGCAGCAGAGGCCTTTCTCGATGGTTTGAAGTTGGATCCTGAAAACAAAGAGCTTGAAGCTGCATTCAGGTTAGCTAACATTATATTATTTATATATTATCGATTTTTTATGTTTACCGCCCCATTATATTCTCTCCTTTCTTGCAGGGAGGTTTCCATGGGCAGGATGGAGTCTGCCACTGCGGCCGTATGATTTAGTATTGTCCATGTAAGGCCAGTTAGTCGGTACATATATCGAAACTTTTCTTTTTGTAGGTGAAAGTTTTATACAAGCTAGTCTTGTTCTGTCGAAAGTTAAGACTTTGCAAACATGTAGTAGCTCTTCGAATGTTCCTTTGTATATATGCTCTTGGGGTTGTGGTTTCTTAGTATAATGTGTCTATTGTTTGAGAGACTGCAAATTTTCCTATAATTTGTGGTCTCTGGGATGGAGATCATCCATGACCCCTATAAGGAGGCATGCTCAATTTTTACGTTAAATTTCTCAGTAAAACGTTGCAAGAAGTTAAGGACATGAAAGTGAGAACCAAATGGAAAGAAAAAAAAACACCTCAAAATGATATGTTTATACTGAAGAGCAGGGAAGAAACGCGACTGAATCAAAGCATGCTTCTTATATCCAATCCTAGGTGCAACATCTTGTAGGATTCAATTCTTTTCATTCTCTAGAGAAACAATTCATTTCGAGCTCTAGACAAGTTTAGATCGCGAGACAGTAGACACATTGCGGGCCGATCCCGTGCCTCGTCTCATGGGCCATTTAATGTTCCTATATAAAGCGTTAAGGCTCAGTGAAATTACCCAACTTATAAAAACAACATCCAAAAGCTCTAACCAGTTGCGGCGGCGCATAGGGATCATCTTCCTCAGTTAACCACCACCGTCACTATTATCTTAAGCACCACCAGCTTCATTAATGGGTTATAAATGGAAAATGGGTTTTGTGTCTCATATACCTTGGAAAGAGGGGAAATGGTTGCTTCGAATATCAATTGGTATGAGCGGAATTGGAAATAGGGTTTTCATTATCTGTTAGAACAAAATCGGCATACAGAAACTTTATGAGCTGTTCCGTTAGGTAAATGAGGAACATCTCAACATTGATGTCTTCTTGATTTTATTTTATTTTTAATTTCATTTTCTGATTTCTAATGTTATAAGATGGATTAGGTTCTGTATCAAATCATTTACACATATTTATTTGATTTTATCAAAAGATTAAATCGACTGGGATTGTTACTGTGGTGAATGCCTATGGTTGTTCTGATCAAAGGATACCTGATGACTCTGAATGGGCAACTCATATTTCATTGCTCATGTTTGTTTTGTGTTTCTTTACAGGTTATATATAGTACTAACACTTTTTTGTTCTTCTTATAGCCATCTTTACTTTTTTGTTTTTCTTAATTTTCATTTTCTGATTTCTAATTTCATTTGATTTTATCAAAAGCTTAAATCGACTCGGAAGGTCGATTTGGATCATAGGTTGCTCAGCTCTGCTGGATGGCTATGGTTGTTCTTGTTAAAGAAAACCAACGAGATTGAATGGTAAGTCATATTTCATTGCTCATGTTTGTTTTGTGTTTCTTTACAGGTTACAGTACTAGCACTTTTTTGGTTCTTCTTATAGCCATGTTTACTTGTGTTACGAGAGGTACAAAGCATCATATGCCGGTTCGATTAAGCCAATGCCCAGCATAACTCCAATATCACATCTGAATACCATGTGATTAGATCCACTTGATTGCAAACTCATTAGCATCTCTCCACACCAAAAGTTCCGTTTCCTTATGTGATGCAACTAATGGGGTAGATTGACAAACTGAAAGCTAAACCAGCCAGCAGCATTAGGTAAAAGAAGCGCATCTCACCTTTGATTTGTTTGTAGTTTTATTTTTCCTGATTTTCTTCGATGCATTTCCTGATTTCTAGTGTTATAAGATACAAAAATGTTCTGTAGCTTAATAATTTTCTCACTCTTGATTCTTGGGGTGCATTTCAAGCTTGTGTAACTCTAGATTCATCTTACTTCATCTTTTTCTGTGTATTAAAAGATGTCTGAGTTTCCTGAGGAAGTTGTGGAGTTAGTATCTGATTTTATTAGGATTTTGCTTTTACACAGTTCGTCAAAGATGAGCTGGACCATGTGGAGATCTTGCAGCGGATGGAGTATGAAAGGGAGCAGAGAACTAATGCTACTGCTAACAAAAGATGGATAAGTTGGAAAGAGTTGGACTACTACGTGTGCAAGTAGAAGAAGAAATTGGAAACGGAATTGCAGAAGTACTAGAGAGCAGCAGTCCTGTCATCAAAAGAATTTGTAAGTGCTAATAATCTTTACGGAAAAAATTAGTCGCGTTTGTGAATGTCCTGCAACCATCAAATGTGAAACAAACATGAAAACATGTCATTAGACATCCTTACTTTGTGATTGGGAGTTTCAATGACTTTCCAAGACTAATATTTTCAAGTGTGAGTGAAGGAATGTTCTCTGACTGAAGTCTTTGTTCAATTATATCATGGAAACTATTTGTTTCTTCTTGATGTTTCTTCTTGAAATTGTTCATGAGCATAAATTATATTGTGGCCGCTGTTTCTTGCACATATGTATAAAACATGGAACACACTTGCTTTAAAGTACCTTACATTCTTAGAATTTCGATGCTAAGAAAATGCAATTGACATGATAAGATCAAATTTTAGCTGAGAATTCTCTTGTGAAACTTATTGTGTCTGCATTGATGATATAGACAGCTTGAGCTTGAAGTATCCTTGATTTCGTCACATCCTTTGATCTCGTTTCAGGCTGGCTAAATTGTCAGCTATATAGTTAACTGACTGCAATAATGACTTCTCCTCCCATTAGAAAGTCTTGTTTTCCTCATTTTCATTGATTTTGTGTTATTTAGTTGTTTACCTGATTCTTGTGTATATGTTTCGACTTTCAGGTCTTGTTTTACTGCACAGAGTCTGTGTTTGTACTGATGTAACCAGGTAGAATTTAATGACCGCATCGTACACATATCATGATTATGGGACAGTGTTGAAAATTAATAATCTGGATTATAGAACAGAGATATTGTATTCCTTTCTGCTACATAAAATTGGATTAGAAGATAGCAATGAGAAGGATACATATCATGATTTTCTGATAGTATATGGAACTTGTAAATTCATTATTATTTGTCATTAGAAGCCAATTATAATTGTGGTTATGGTATGAAAAGATGATTAGGTAGACTTTTGTAACATGTGATGCTATAATACGTGTTCGCCTTAGCATGTTGATAAATATGGTTTGAGGAGTCTGTGATGCTTACATTTGTGGATAAATTGTAATTACTTATCTGGTTGTATCTTTTGTGTACTAACAACATTACTATATTTCATGTGTTCTAGGATACATGGCAGGTAATCAAGAGGAGCCAAGTAGAAAGAAGGCCACAGGTGAAAGATCCGACGCAATTTGTAAAGGACCTGCATGAAGTTGAGAAGCTTCAAATTCACACCTAATGGAGAGAGCACAGATGATCTGGGTCATCATATTGCCTATCTAGCTACAACTTAATTCTTCAGCTGAATATGAACATTCACCCCTTATAGAGCGTCGAAATAATCCTTCACCAGCCTCTTCTAACTTTTCCCGTGTAGCTCAATTCTAGCACATGAAGACGTTTCGGTAACAATACTAAACTTTCACTCTGTGCTTGTTGTAATTATGATTGTTTCTTATGCAAATTTTTATGGTTTAACATGCTAATAGTCCAGATTAAAGTCTGATTTTAAGGTCAAATTGGGTACTTAAGCTTACCTTAAGGTTACTGCTACTATAAGTTTCAGTAGTCATGAGTTGTCCTATGTAGCCCTCTGAGTTGTCCTAGAGACCTTGTCTCTTTTCTGAGCACGAAAGGAAATTGTTAATTCTCTCTACTTTTGCATGCTAATTTCTATCAGTCTAGCTTTAATTACACTGTGTATGGTGTTGTGTGTTCAATCACTTGTAGAGTATAATAATACAAGGATAGCATAGTTATGGTTAAGTTGTAATGATTCAGGAGGCTGAAAATCCGACAAACCTAAGTTCTTAATGGTTGAATGGTTGTTGTGAAATAATGATACTTCATAAGATGATATTCAGGCTAAACGAGCATGATGCCTATTGATCAGGTTTATATCAATGAGAATGATCCATATATCCGAATGGTTCTTGGTTAGATACCATTCCGTCTCCTGTGTCTGTTTGTAGGTTTGGACCTCCTGTAGTTGCATAAATCGATATCTTTCTATTAATGTTCCTTGAAAACTTCGATATTCTGTGAAGTGGGGAAAGCTGAAATGCTATGTAATTATGCTATTAACTTTATAACAAACAAATTATATTTGCCAAATTCATTTCACATTGAATATCACACTACACCAAAACCAGGATTTTGTAACAGTGCAACCTGTCACAGTTTATTTTTCAGTCACAGATACACCTGTGATAAGTCCTGCAACAGTTATAACTGTTATTAAATTTTGTATTCGTGATTATAATTAGGAATATTAAATTCTTTTATTAGTCACAATAATATTTGTTGACAATTTTACAGACAATCACAATTATAATTCAAAGTGATGATTCCACCCAAATATTTCACAACATTTAAAACAACCCCAAAATTATAACACTTTGAATTTTACTTGTCACTAATTTTCCCACATTTGTACAAACTAACAATTATATTTCATTTCTATAAATCAAAATATATTTTTCTTTTTCTTTTTAATTTTCTTAATATTAGAAAACAGGATCAAGACCAAGTCAACAAGTCATGACTTTATAGAAATTTGACTTTGACATATCGCTTCTTAGAAGACGGTGAAAATTACAGAGACACCCTTATCGGAATAAGCGCATAAAAATTAGAAGATTGTGAAAATGACCAGACTACCCTTATCGGAAATAAGTAAAGTAAATATTCTGATCATTAAAATTACCATATTACCCTTAATGGAAAAAGTGTAACAAAATATTATGCAGACTGTGAAAATGACCAGATTACCCTTATAAGAAATAAGTGAAGTAAATATTACATATTGTGAAAATGACCATATTACCCTTAATGAAATTAGTGCAATAAATATTGTGGAAACTGTGAAAATGACCAGACTACCCTTATCGGAAATAAGTAAAGTAAATATTACAGACTATGAAAATAACCATACAACCCTTATAAGAAATAAGTAAAGAAAATATTAGAATAGTGAAAATGACCATCTTACCCTTACTAGAAATAATGGAGATGTGGAAATGACCAAACTACCCTTATCGGAAATAAGTAAAGGAAATATTACACATTTTGAAAAGGACCATATTACCCTTCTTTTGTGAAAATGACCATATTACCCTTACTAGAAATAAGTGCAATAAATATCATGGAGACTATGAAAATGACTATATTACACTTACAAGAAATAAGTGCAATAAATATCATGGAGACTATGAAAATGACCAAACTACCCTTATCAGAAATAAGTAAGGTAAATATTACATACTATGGAAATGACTATTTTACCCTTACTGGAAATAAGTGTAATAAATATTCTGGAGACTATGAAAATGACAAGACTACCCTTATCAGAAATAAGTAAAGTAAAATATTATAGACTGTGAAAATGACCATATTACCCTTATCGGAAATAAATACAATAAATATCATGGAGACAATGACAATGACCAAACTACCCTTATCAAAAATAAGTAAAGTAAATATTACAGACTGAAAATGACCATATTACCCTTACTCGAAATAAGTGCAATAAATATCATTGAGACTATGAAAATTACCAAACTACCCTTATCAAAAATAAGTAAAGTAAATATTACAGACTATGAAAATGACCACTTTACCCTTATTGGAAACATATGCAATAAATATTATGGAGACAGGGAAAATGACCAGACTACCCTTATTGGAAATAAGTAAAGTAAATATTCTGGATCGTGGAAATGACAATATTACCCTTATCGGAAATTAGTGCAATAAATATTATTTAGAATGTGAAAATGATTGGACTACCCTTATTAAAAATAAGTAAAGTTAATATTTCGATTTTCGTGAGAATGACCATATTACCCTTACTAGAAATTAATGCAATAAACATCATGGAGGCTATAAAATGACCAAACTGGAGACGCCCTTATCAAAAATAAGTCAATTAAATATTATAGTCTATGTGGAAATAAGGTTAAAATGTAATAGAGACGTGAAAATGACCAACCTACCCTTATCGTAAATAAGTAAAATAATATTACAAACTATGAATATTACAAACTATGAAAATGACCATTTTACCCTTTACTTATTTCGATAAGTGGTAGTATGGTCATTTTCACGATCTCATAATATTTATTGTACTTTTTTTCAATAAGGGTAATATGTCATTTTCACAGTCTTTAACATTACTTTATTTATTTCTGATAAGGGTAGTATGGTCATTTTCACAGTTTCCATAATATTTATTGCACTTTTTTCCAGTAAGGGTAATATGATCATTTTCATTGTCTGTAAAATTACTTTACTTATTTCCGATAAGGGTACTATGGTCATTTTCACTGTTTCCATAATATTTATTGCACTTTTTTTCCAATAAGGGTAATATGGTCATATTCACAGTATGTAAGAATTACTTTACTTATTTCCGATAAGGGTAGCATGGTCATTTTCACAGTCTCCATAATATTTATTGCACTTTATTCCAATAAGGGTAATATGGTCATTTTCACAGTCTGTAACATTTACTTTACTTATTTCCGATAAGGGTAGTATGGTCATTTTCACAGTCTCCATAATATTTATTGCAATTTTTTCCAATAAGGGTAATATGGTCATTTTCATTGTCTGTAAAATTACTTTACTTATTTCCGATAAGGGTACTATGGTCATTTTCACTATCTTCATAATATTTATTGCACTTTTTTCCAATAAGGTAATATGGTCATATTCACAGTATGTAAGAATTACTTTACTTATTTAGATAAGGGTACTATGGTCATTTTCACGATCTCCATAATATTTATTGCACTTTATTCCAATAAGGGTAATATGGTCATTTTCACGATCTGTAACATTTACTTTACTTATTTAGATAAGGCTAGTATGGTCATTTTCACGAGTCTCCATAATAATTATTGCAATTTTTCCAATAAAGGGTAATATGGTCATTTTCACGATCTATAAGAATTACTTTACTCATTTAGATAAGGGTAGTATGGTCATTTTCACAGTCTCCATAATATTTATTGCACTTTTTTCCAATAAGGGTAATATGGTCATTTTCACATCATGTAAGAATTACTTTACTTATTTCCCATAAGGGTAGTATGGTCATTTTCATAGTCTCCATAATATTAATTGCAGTTTTTTTCCAATAAGGGTAGTATCGTCATTTTCACAGTCTCTATAATATTTATCGCACTTTTTTCCAATAAGGGTAATAGGGTCATTTTCACAATCTGTAAGAATTACTTTACTTATTTCCGATAAGGGTAGTTTGGTCATTTTCACAGTCTACATACTCCCTCTGTTTAAAAAAGACAGTCCGCTTTGACTTTGTCAAGATATTAAGGAGACCATAGTAGTTTACATGCCTACCCTTAATTACCCGCCTAATTTATTTCAATAAAACTGTTAATAATAAAAACTACCAAAAATTGTTATGGGATTGTAAATAGGAAATACAAAAAGGAATGAAGGATAAATTTTTTTCCTTAATGACACAAATTTCATTAATATTTTAGATTGGGTCCCATTAAAAAAGATTTTATAAATATAAAAAAATTTAAGGGTATATTAGAGAGTTCATTGGAAAAACATGACTGTAAACAGAAGCTGGACATAATTTTGAAACAGACCAAAATGGAATAGAGGACGGTCTTTTTTGAAACAGAGGGAGTAATATTTATTACATTTTTTTCCAATAAGGGTAATATGGTCATTTTCACAGTCTATAAGAATTACTTTACTTATTTCTGATAAGGGTAGTATCGTCATTTTCACATTCTCCATAATATTTATTGCACTTTTTTCCAATAAAGGTAATATGGTCATTTTCACAATCTGCAATATTTAGTTTACTTATTTTTGATAAGGGTAGTATGGTCATTTTCACAGTCTCCATAATATTTATTGCATTTTTCCAATAAGGGTAATATGGTCATTTTCACAGTCTCTAAGAATAATTTACTTATTTCGGAGATAAGGGTAGTATGGTCATTTTCACGGTCTCCATAATATTTATTGCACTTTTCCAATAAGGGTAATATGGTCATTTTCACGGTTTATCCGATATATTTGAACTGTGATGTTCAATTATGATATATTTCGTCTCGAGTTCATCCGAACGAGAAACTATGTTTAAGCCTTTACCTCTAGTAATATTTGAACCTGTGATGTTCAATTATGATATATTTCGTCCTCAGTTCATCCGAAAACGAGAAATTCAGGTCTAACTGTTGTAATATTTGAACTTGTGATGTTCAATTATGATATATTTCCTCTCCAGTTCATCCGAAAGAGAAACTCGGGGTCTAACTTTAGTAATCTTTGAACTGTGATGTTCAATTATGATATATTTCGTCTCCAGTTCATCCGAAAGAGAAACTCGAGCTCTACCTCTAGTAATATTTGAACTTGTGATGTTTAATTCGAGATATATTTCGTCTCCAGTTCACCCGAACGAGAAACTCAGTCTAACTTTATTAATCCATGAACCCGTGATGTTCAATTATGATATATTTCGTCTCCAGTTCACCCGAACGAGAAACTCGTAGTCTAATTGTTATAATATTTGAACTTGTGATGTTCAATTATGATATATTTCGGCTCAGTTCATCCGAAAAGAGAAACTCTTTGGTATAACTTTAGTAATCTTTCAACTTTGTGATGTTCAATTATGATATATTTCGTCTCCTTTTCATCCAAACGAGAAACTCGGGTCTAACTTTAGTAATCCATGAACTGTGATGTTCAATTATGATATATTTCGTCTCCAGTTCACCCGAAAAAGAAACTCAGCTCTAACTTTAGTAATCCATGAACCTGTGATGTTCAATTATGATATATTTCGGCTCTAGTTTATCCGAAAGAGAAACTCAGCTCTACCTCTAGTAATATTTGAACTGTGATGTTCAATTCGGATATATTTCGTCTCAGTTCACCCGAATGAGAAACTCAGGTCTAACTTTAGTATTATTAACCTGTGATGTTTTCGAATCTGATATATTTCTTCTCCAATTCACCTGAATTAGAAACTCAGGTCCAACTTTAGTAATCTTAACCTGTGATGTTTTGGAATCTGATATATTTCTTCTTCAGTTCACCCGAATGAGAAACTCAGGTTTAACTTTAGTAATCTTCGAACCTGGATGGATTCGTCGTTCTTACCAAGTTTCTGACTTAGAGAAGTCAACTCGCGGCCGAGTTTCGATCTCGAATCTCAGTACGTATACAATATGCGAAATAGGGTTTTTTAAGGTTTCGTTGAATATCTCGAAGGAATCTTACTGTAAATGGATGGATTCGTCGTTCTTACCGAATTTCGACTTAGAGTAGTCAACTCGCGACCATGTTTCGATCTCGGATCACAGTACGCATACAATATGCGAAATAGGTTTTTTTAAGGTTTCGTAGAATATCTCGAAGGAATCTTACCTGTAAATGGATGGATTCGTCGTTCTTACCAAGTTTCGACTTAAAGTAGTCAACTCGCGGCCGAGGTTTCGATCTCGGATTCTGGTACGCATACAATATTCAGAAATAGGGTTTTTTTAAGGTTTCGTAGAATATCTTGAAGGAATCTTACCTGTAAATGGATGGATTCGTCATTCTTACCAAGTTTCTGACTTAGAGTAGTCAACTCGCGGCCAGGTTTCGATCTCGGATCCTGGTACGCATACAATATGCAGAAATATGGTTTTTTTAAGGTTTCGTAGAATATCTTGAAGGAATCTTACACCGTAAATGGATGGATTCGTCATTCTTACCAAGTTTCGACTTAGAGTAGTCAACTCGCGGCCGGGTTTCGATCTCGGATCTGGTACGCATACAATATGCGAGAAATAGGGTTTTTTAAGGTTTCGTAAAATATCTCGAAGGAATCTTACCCTGTAAATGGATGGATTCGTCGTTCTTACCAAGTTTCGACTTAAAGTAGTCAACTCGCGGTCGGGTTTCGATCACGGAGCCTGGTTTGCATACAATATGCGAAATAGGGTTTCTTTAAGGTTTCGTAGAATATCTCGAAAGAATCTTGGTTTCTAAATGGATGGATTCGTCATTCATACCAAGTTTCGACGTTTTAGAGTAGTCAACTCGCGGTCGGGTTTCGATCTCGGATCCTGGTTTGCATACAATATGCGAAATAGGGTTTTTTTAAGGTTTCGTAGAATATCTCGAAGAAATCTTACCTGTAAATGGATGGATTCGTCGTTCTTACCAAGTTTCTTACTTAGAGTGGTCAACTCGCGGCCGGGTTTCGATCTCGGAGCCCGGTATGCATACATATATGCATAAATAGGGTTTGTTTAAGGTTTCGTACCAGTAAATGGATGGATTCGTCGTTCTTACCAAGTTTCTAACTTAAAGTAGTCAACTCGCGGTCGGGTTTCGATCACGGAGCCTGGTTTGCATATAATATGCAGAAATAGGGTTTCTTTAAGGTTTCGTAGAATATCTCGAAAGAATCTTACCTATAAATGGATGGATTCGTCATTCTTACCAAGTTTCTGATTTAGAGTAGTCAACTCGCGGCCAGGTTTCGATCTCGGATCCTGGTACGCATACAATATACAGAAATAGGGTTTTTTAAGGTTTCGTAGAATATCTCGAAGGAATCTTACCTGTAAATGGATGGATTCGTCGTTCTTACCAAGTTTCTGACTTAGAGAAGTCAACTCGCGGCCAGGTTTCGATCTCGGATCCTGGTACGTATACAATATGCAGAAATAGGGTTTTTTTAAGGTTTCGTTGAATATCTCGAAGGAATCTTACCTATAAATGGATGGATTCGTCGTTCTTACCAAGTTTCGACTTAGAGTAGTCAACTCGCGACCGGGTTTCGATCTCGGATCTGGTACGCATACAATATGCGAAATAGGGTTTTTTAAGGTTTCGTAGAATATCTCGAAGAAATCTTGCTGTAAATGGATGGATTCGTCGTTCTTACCAAGTTTCGACTTAGAGTGGTCAACTCGCGGCCAGGTTTCGATCTCTCGAGCATCGGTATGCATACATATATGCATAAATAGGGTTTGTTTAAGGTTTCGTACTCGGTAAATGGATGGATTCGTCGTTCTTACCAAGTTTCTAACTTAAAGTAGTCAACTCGCGGTCGGGTTTCGATCACGGATCCTGGTTTGCATATAATATGCGAAATAGGGTTTTTTAAGGTTTCGTAGAATATCTCGAAAGAATCTTACACGTAAATGGATGGATTCGTCATTCTTACCAAGTTTCGATTTAGAGTAGTCAACTCGCGGCCCGAGTTTCGATCTCGGATCACGGTACGCATACAATATTAGAAATAGGGTTTTTTAAGGTTTCGTAGAATATTTCGAAGGAATCTTACCTGTAAATGGATGGATTCGTCGTTCTTACCAAGTTTCTGACTTAGAGAAGTCAACTCGCGGCCAGGTTTCGATCTCGGATCCTGGTACGGATACAATATGCAGAAATAGGGTTTTTTTAAGGTTTCGTTGAATATCTCGAAGGAATCTTACCTATAAATGGATGGATTCGTCGTTCTTACCGAATTTCTGACTTAGAGTAGTCAACTCGCGACCAGGTTTCGATCTCGGATCCTGGTACGCATACAATATGCAGAAATAGGGTTTTTTTAAGGTTTCGTAGAATATCTCGAAGAAATCTTACCTGTAAATGGATGGATTCGTCGTTCTTACCAAGTTTCTGACTTAGAGTGGTCAACTCGCGGCCAGGTTTCGATCTCGGAGCATGGTATGCATACATATATGCATAAATAGGGTTTGTTTAAGGTTTCGTACCAGTAAATGGATGGATTCGTCGTTCTTACCAAGTTTCTAACTTAAAGTAGTCAACTCGCGGTCGGGTTTCGATCACGGAGCCTGGTTTGCATATAATATGCATAAATAGGGTTTCTTTAAGGTTTCGTAGAATATCTCGAAAGAATCTTACCTGTAAATGGATGGATTCGTCATTCTTACCAAGTTTCTGATTTAGAGTAGTCAACTCGTGGCCAGGTTTCGATCTCGGATCCTTGTACGCATACAATATGCAGAAATAGGTTTTTTTTTTAAGGTTTCGTAGAATATCTCTAAGAAATCTTGCCTGTAAATGGATGGATTCGTCGTTCTTACCAAGTTTCTGACTTAGAGTGGTCAACTCGAGGCCAGGTTTCGATCTCGGAGCCTGGTATGCATACATATATGCATAAATAGGGTTTTTTTAAGGTTTCGTTCAATATCTCGAAGGAATCTTACCTATAAATGGATGGATTCGTCGTTCTTACCGAATTTCTGACTTAGAGTAGTCAACTCGCGACCAGGTTTCGATCTCGGATCTGAGTACGCATACAATATGCGAAATAGGGTTTTTTAAGGTTTCGTAGAATATCTCGAAGAAATCTTGCACGTAAATGGATGGATTCGTCGTTCTTACCAAGTTTCGACTTAGAGTGGTCAACTCGCGGCCGAGGTTTCGATCTCGGAGCATGGTATGCATACATATATGCATAAATAGGGTTTGTTTAAGGTTTCGTACCAGTAAATGGATGGATTCGTCGTTCTTACCAAGTTTCTAACTTAAAGTAGTCAACTCGCGGTCGGGTTTCGATCACGGAGCCTGGTTTTGCATATAATATGCATAAATAGGGTTTCTTTAAGGTTTCGTAGAATATCTCGAAAGAATCTTTGTAAATGGATGGATTCGTCATTCTTACCAAGTTTCGATTTAGAGTAGTCAACTCGCGGCCGGGTTTCGATCTCGGATCCTTGTACGCATACAATATGCGAAATAGGTTTTTTTAAGGTTTCGTAGAATATCTCTAAGAAATCTAGCTTTGTAAATGGATGGATTCGTCGTTCTTACCAAGTTTCGACTTAGAGTGGTCAACTCGAGGCCGGGTTTCGATCTCGGATCTGGTATGCATACATATATGCATAAATAGGGTTTTTTTAAGGTTTCGTTGAATATCTCGAAGGAATCTTACCTATAAATGGATGGATTCGTCGTTCTTACCAAATTTCGACTTAGAGTAGTCAACTCGCGACCCGAAATAGGGTTTTTTAAGGTTTCGATCTCGGATCTGTTCTTACCAAGTACGCATACAATATGCGAAATAGGGTTTTTTAAGGTTTCGTAGAATATCTCGAAGAAATCTTGCTCGTAAATGGATGGATTCGTCGTTCTTACCAAGTTTCGACTTAGAGTGGTCAACTCGCGGCCGCGGCGGTTTCGATCTCGGAGCATGGTATGCATACATATATGCATAAATAGGGTTTGTTTAAGGTTTCGTACCAGTAAATGGATGGATTCGTCGTTCTTACCAAGTTTCTAACTTAAAGTAGTCAACTCGCGGTCGGGTTTCGATCACGGAGCCTGGTTTGCATATAATATGCAGAAATAGGGTTTCTTTAAGGTTTCGTAGAATATCTCGAAAGAATCTTACTGTAAATGGATGGATTCGTCATTCTTACCAAGTTTCGATTTAGAGTAGTCAACTCGCGGCCAGGTTTCGATCTCGGATCCTTGTACGCATACAATATGCAGAAATAGGTTTTTTTTTTAAGGTTTCGTAGAATATCTCTAAGAAATCTTGCCTGTAAATGGATGGATTCGTCGTTCTTACCAAGTTTCTGACTTAGAGTGGTCAACTCGAGGCCAGGTTTCGATCTCGGGCCTGGTATGCATACATATATGCATAAATAGGGTTTGCTTAAGGTTTCGTACCCACTTAAATGGATGGATTCGTCGTTCTTACCAAGTTTCTAACTTAAAGTAGTCAACTCGTAAATGGTCGTGTTTCGATCACGAGTCGCTGTTTGCATACAATATGCAGAAATAGGGTTTCGTAAAATATTCCGAGGGAATCTTACCTGTAAATGGATGGATTCGTCGTTCTTACCGATTTTCTGAATTAGAGTAGTCAACTCGCGGCCAGGTTTCGACCTTAATTAGAGTAGTCAGCAAACCCTTAATTTGTAGGCGTTATACAGAGTTTCGGTGATCGACTTAATTGTAGTCAACAACCCTTGATTTAGGGTTTCTAATGACAGGTTAGAAAACCGAATGAAACATCATTTTCCCAACATACACCATTGTTGGAAGAGATGTCTATTCACCCTGAAAAGATGCACTGTTGGAGATGAAGAGTCATCTTCAATGAGATGTTAAACTCTCTATAAATTGCCAGTTGTTTTGCGTTCAAATCATCAAAAAAACTCTCTCTATTTTCTCTCTAACAAGCATCATCGAGGAAACAAAACCTGTGTGTTCTTGGTTGGGTCAAGGTTGTACAAGCTTTGAATCCAACATTGTTGTAGGGCTTCAAGTATCCTAACGACAATATTCATTGACCTATTTGTACTCGCCAGTTCAATTAGGAAGGGTCGAATAATTGTCGAAAAGAATCTTTTATCAGAGCCTTGAACTCAGAGACAACATTCTATTTTTCACCCAGTTTTAGTGTCAATTTTCCAACATAAATTGGCGATAAAGTGGTAATAATCGTCTAGCTCTATCACACAATAACTAAGTTAAGTTACGTGTGTGAAACACACAAACATGAAATCCTGTCCCTATATCTCCCTGATTAGTTACTCGAGATACCTAGGTTTTCTTATAAAATGTTAGAAGAGAGAGAAATCACTTAACCTCATCACTTTTCTTTCTCCTCCGCCTCTCACCCTCTCAATTTTCTCTGTCAAAATATGGAACCCTAACTCACATCTGTTCCACGTTTATTTTACATCTTCTGCTATTTCTGCAATAAATCGAAACCAGATATATTCAAGTAGAAGAAATGATGATTTTTAACTTTTACATATATTTATTCTTAACTTCAACTAAGTGAATCTCGAACTTAGATTTCGGTTTCACTAGTTTTTTTGATCGATTAAGAGTTATTTTTATGCCATAGTTCTAATTTTGTTTTTTCTGTGATTTATTAGGTTTTTTGAAGGATAGCCTCTAGTTTCTAGGGGTCTTCTTCGTTTTCTTGGTGGATTCAATCTTTCAACTTAGGTCGTGTTTTCTTAAAACCCCGGCTTATTGATTCGATTGTGTTATTAGTAGTAATAATAAGTGTTCTCGATGTGGGTTTTGTTTTTGAAGATTGTTGTAAAGGTTATATACGAATCGAAGAAGAGGAGTATAGATTTACTGAGGAATGGATTGTTGTGAAGTTGGGTTGGCTGACTCATAAGGTGAAGTCATAAAGCTTAGATTTTGTGTATGAACTCTTAGATTTTGTGATTTTTGAGCTGGTTTTATGTTTTGATAAGCAATTTCAAAATATTTTGATTTCGGATTTTGTTGATTTTTCAGGTGACAAAGATCCGAAATGGCATCTAACAAGTGCAAGATGTTATTCTTGCTCTATGTTGTGTGTATGGTAAGCAAGATCTATGAGTTTATACTTGCTCTATGTTAATGTTTTTCAATTAGAATTTTTTTGTTGTTGAATGAATGAGAAATAATTGAGATGGAGGTGATGATCCTTTCCCCATCTTATCCACTATGATTTTGATATGCGTTTTGTTTAAATATCTTTCTCAACAAAAGAGATTTCCAAGCCAGTTTTCTGAACTCAATTTTAGTTGATTTTATTTGAGTGGCCTTTAAATTTTTTTGATTTTGGGATTTGATGTCTACCCCTTTGGCTTGTTTAAGTGCCTATGGGATGATCAATTCCCATTAGAAAAATTTATTTGAATGAGTATTTATTTTTTTGTTTGTAAAGTGTTGATGATGATAAACCTAAGGATTGTTTCTCAAGAACAAGCTGCAGTTGCTTTCACCTTTTGTCGGGCTTGAGAGCTAATCTTTGCCTTGGATGTACGAAACATCATCTTTACAAACTTGTTTTTTTCGAAAATCTTCGGATTTCATTTTCTATTGGCTTTTCTTGGTTTATCTACATGTTTATTCTTCTTGATTAATTCATCTAATTGTATGAATTGAGTGCGGATGATGAATTGAGTATGGATGATGGTCAATTTACTCTGTCGTCGTTGTTGCTTGATGTTCCCTTGTGTTTCTTCAAAGTCATTGTTGTTCTATGTCCGAGTTTCTTTTTTCATTTCATTATGAATATATGAGGATTTCTAGTTTGAACCTAAACAAGTCATTTTATTTCCGGTTGGCACGAGTCTCTTATTTGATTTACTTCTATAATTTGAAAGCGTTATGCTTTATCTTTTGTGCTTTAAGCTTTCTAAGCTTTTTTTCTCTATCAATCTTGCGATTGCGAGATACATAGTTCCTTCGATTTGATTGTTGGGCGGTTTGTTTATGTGGTTCGAAAGAGGATCAAGCTTAGTCTTTGAGAAAGCCATATTCATCTTTGTTAAGAACATTCTTCCACCCAGGTGAGAAAACACTCCGTATTTAAACATTTATTTTGTTGGAAGAAAGCTGCAGGTGTTAATTAACTTGTCTCGTTTGTGGTGTTGGGTGCAGAATTTGCTATGATGTCCGCTATCTATGAGGAAAACAAGGATGAAGATGGGTTCTGTACATGACTTACGAGTGGGAGAACACATTTTGGTTTTAAGCGCAATTCCAGGTAACACTATGAGGGCACAGGGAGCCAATGCCGCTAAAGGTGATATGTGCATGAATTTTGTGGTTGTCAAGTTTTTTCTAGCATGCTATTATTGTGTTTAGCTTGTTTGGAGTTTGGTGCTTTAATGGTACGTATGTTCTTTGAATAGCATGGTGTTATTTCTTTATACATAATACATATCAACAATTCCCTAGGCTCTCACCTAAACATGATTTCCGCAGAGATTGCAAGTTGTGTTTTCCTCATCTTGTTTGGTTTTATATATGGTTATCAAGCTAGTTATCATTCGACTGTGTATATTTATTGATTCGGATCTTGTGAAATGGACTCGAACAGGTTAGTAAAGCTGTGCTTGTTTGTGCCTATCTACAATGCCACCAAGGAAGTAAAGAAAGCAAAGAGGAGCAGTAGCGCAATCACCTGCAGTTGAAACATTTTTTTTGTCTTTTTTTTCCTTCTTGTCTTGCAAGTCTGCATTATACAAGTTAAAATCATCCAGGTTATAATGACTTGTTTTTCTTATGTTCACGGGAAAGTATGGTGATGGCGGTGAGAAGTCGATAAGTGATAGTCCGAGGTGAATGATAACGATATGAGAAGTGGGGATGTAATAACTATCCTACTTTGATTGTTTTATTTCTTTGTGGGATGTAATTCAAGAAATACTGATGTAGTTAGCCTTGTAAATGCTCTAACCGAATGGTGTTCTCTCTTGAATAGGTTGATATGCCGATGATTGGAAATGAAAGTGACTAAATGGATCCGCAATTCAGGTATTTTTTGAACTGATGAGTCTCTTGTTCATTTTCTTTACACAAGAACTGCTTATTTTGGAAACTCATTTCTTTTGTGTCCTCCAGTACAGCTTTGCATGGTTTGATTTTTGATTATTTTTATTTATTTTCATGTATGTCTTGTCGGTGTTGTCAATATTGTTATGTTAACTATTCTCTCCATTTGTTTTGCGTAGGAATCATGATGAGTAGAATGAAATCTCAGGAGCATGGGGATTGTATCTTGTTGGCAGGTCATCCTTGGATTAGTAACTACAATGATATTCAGGCTCATGAAAGCCTATATGCACTCGTCATCTCTACATAAAGCGACGTAAGAGTGAGTACTTTAATATTCTCGAAATTTGCTTTGTTGTTGATCATGTCTCGTAATTTTTTTTGTCCGCGCCCCTTGCTTTTCAGGCATTGTCCAACCTTGTGGTTTACTTTTTGCTAAGAATGTTGTCGTTTTCGTACTTCCATGATTAGCTTGGTAAGAGTTCTCTGTATTTGCCACTACTGACCAACTATAACTTTATGTGTTTATTATAGGGAAAGAAGAGACTTGCTGAAGTTGCTAAACTCTTGGACAAAAATGTTAAAGTAGAAAGTCCTCAGAAGTCGGGTGAAAATCTTTTTTCATTTGGCTTGCTTTGTTGGATTGTTATGTTGCTGCCATTTTTTTTTATTTTTTCTAATTATTTGTAACTGTCCACATTTTTGCAGGTGTTGATGGCAAGAAAGGTGGTGTTGTTCGTCAAGGAAAGACCCCAAGGGAGGAAAGACCCCTGCAAGTGGAGGCAAGTCAAACAAATCTCTAAAATATACTTGAATTTAATTTTTTTACTTAAATCTTTGTGATGTCCATATATTGGCTGTCCGCTTGTTTCTGCATTTGTTCTCATACTGATTTGGTTATTTTGTTTATCTGTGTAGGGAATTCGGTTGTTGGTGTCTACTAGTTTGTTCAACACTTATTTTTTGCTGCCTAGGAAGTTTGTTTTCTTACTTGCAATCATATTTGTTTCTTTGTTCATGAATATAATGTTTTTGTTTTAATGTGTATGTATGAATTTTAAATTGCGGATAGTTTACATGCTTGTGTTTCAGGTTCGGTTGTTGTATTGTAGGGGCGTGTTTCAGGTTTAATTGTGCAGGCTGAATCTGGAAGGCCAGGTCCATGAGAATGACTGGACTATCCATTTTTTTAATTGTAATTGAAAGAATTGTCACAGATTTAACTGTGACCAAAACTGTGAAAGAAAAACAACAGGTGTCATCATCTTAATGTTGTTACAAATGAGAGTAACTGTTTAAATGTTACAGCAATAGTGACAAAAATATGACAGGTGTCCGTAGGGAATTTGTTGCAAAAAGTATGCAACACTTATATGTGTTATTGTAATCGTAACAAAAAGTGACACGTGGCAAAACCAAATAGTTGCCTAGCTGGCAGTACAAGACACGTGTCATCACCGAATTGTTGCAAAGTTAGAGTAACAATTAAATCTGTTATAATTGCTGTAACAATGAGCCACGTGTCGCTATTCTAAAATTAGGTTAACTGTTACTATTAAATAATGTAACAGTTTATAAATGTGACTGTAACCAAATTTTGTCACAGTGAAAACTGTTAGAAAAAAGATAACAATTAATATCACAGCGTTTCTCTAACGGCGTATATGTGTTACAAATTTATTCTGCAACAGAAATGCCCTGTGACAAAATCCGTGTTTTGGTGTAGTGTCATTTGGTGACAGTATGAGTTTCTTGCACATATTCTTTATGATAATGCTTACCAATACTCTTCCGGTGTAGATACAAATGAGGGAGCAGGCTAGAGTAGATGAGAATCACAAGCAAAAATCATTCTTGATGAAATCTATTTGACCTACACGGCGACATAGAGACACCAGCACATAGCGGTATGCATAGACGATCGAGCTTTGAAATGAAGCTTACAAATGAAGCACCAGGACATCAGATGAAGCAAAAGTTTTAGGATGCAGAGTAGTAGTCATTTTGGAAGGGAGCTCAAGAGAAGCATGATCAACCCCAAGTTCTGAAAGGCAAGCCAACTTTGTAATTATTTATTTTTCCTGTAAATTTTATTCCAAAAAATGTTGTACCCTCTAAATGGGCTTCCTGCCAGTCTTGGGGCCCACCAACTAAATCTGTTTTGAGTTCCAAAGGTTCTCCAATTTAGCTCCTCAAGGATTGTAAAACAATCCCAAATGCAAGAGCAAATCACATTGAAGTTTCCCAAGCAAGATTGTTACTTTTTGTAATTTTATTGTTACTTTTTGTAATTTTCGAGTTTTCCAAATTGGCCCCGTACTGCTCTTGTTTCTTTTTCTTTTCTTTATCTTGTCTTCAATGGCTTTGGCCGAGTCGAGTTGGGATCACTAGCAGACATTTTCCCCGCGACTCAATCTGAGCAGTCTTCTTATATACAATCCTAGGTGCAACATCTCTGTATGTTATGATTGTAGGATTCAATTCTTTTCATTCTCTAGACAAACAATTCATTTAGACAAATTTAGATCGCCAGACACGGGCCGAATGCGGGCCGATTCCGTGCCTCTTCTCATGGGCCATTTAATGCTCCTATATAAGGTGCTACTAGGGTTCAGTAAAATTACCCAACTTATTAAAACCACACCCAAAAGCTCCAACCAGTTACGGCGGCGGCGGCGCAATAATCTTCCTCCGACTTCTTCCATTATTTAAGCACCACCAGATGAGCTATAAATGGGTTTTGTATCACATATACCTTGGAAAGAGGGAAAATTGTTGCTTTGGATATTATTTGGAATGGGCGGAATCGGAAATAGGGTTTTCATCCAGCTGCACATACACCAGATTCTGGATCTGTTCCATTAGGGGTAAACGAGGCACATCTCACCTTCAATGTCTTTTTTTTTTTTTTTTTAATTTTATTTTCTGATTTATAATGTTATAAGATAATCAGGTTCTGCGTCAAATCATTTACACCCATTATTTGATTTTATCAAAAGCTTAAATCGACTTGGGATTTTGATCTGGCACAAAAATTGCGCAGCATTTCTGTTCTCTCAGGCAGCTTCAAGGAGAATTGCGGATTCCCCAGTCGGCCATAATCCAGGGATACCAGATAACGACAGCAACGGATCATCATCAAGCAAACATGCTAAGGAAGGATTGGGAATAGGTATACCAGCAGGTGCTTTCAGCGTTTTGAGCTCTTATATTATCTACCTTAAGGGGTGGTTACAGGTGGTGTAGGCGAAAGAATCAGAAATTATACGTGAAGGTAATATTTCTTTCTTTAGCTATTTTAGCTATGTTGACGAGTGTTACAATGTGACGCTGTACAAAAAGCAACATATGCCGGTTCGATAAAGCCAATGACACATCTGAATTTGTTGGAAATTGAGAATATAAGGTTTATGACTAACGATGATAATATGAAGTTGATAACTTTGATAATTGTGTGTTATTTCAGAAAACTAAAGCAGCCAGCAATAGGTAAAAGAAGCACATCTCACCTTTGATTTGTTTGTAGTTTTATTTTTCCTGATTTTCTTCGACGCATTTTCTGATTTCTAGTGTTATAAGATAAGAAAATGTGTTGTAGCTTAATAATTTTCTCATTCTTGATTCTTGGGGTTGGATCAGATTTTCATTTCAAGTTTGTGTAACTCTAGATTTTCACACATGGTTTCTGTGTATTAAAAGATGACTATGATTAGTGTTTGATTTTATTAGGATTTTGATTAAAAGATGTCTGAGTTTCCTGAAGAGGTTAGTATTTGATTTTATTAGGATTTTGATTTTACACAGTTTGTTAATTACACCCTTATTTCTACCACTAGCGTATAGTAGGATATTCTAAATGACAATGATTCTATGTTGCTTTTGACATCATGTAATTGGGTCATTGGATTTTTGAACCTTACTACTGAAAAGGACTTGCTCGTTTGCATTAGCTTCCTGCAGAGAGAGTTCTTTTGGTGCTCATTGTTACTTTTCTAAAACATGATCTATGGTTGAAATATGCCTGTTTTGTACCCAAAGATGTGGTTCTCAGCATTCAACGTATTCTAGAGCAGACAAGATTGCATTGAAGAATCGTTTTTGGTTTAGTAATTGATGCTTTGTGCATGTTTTTTAGGGTATTGAATGAATTACAATTGGGATCACATGTTACGTGTGATAACTATAATACATGTTTGCCTATCTAGATAAATATTGTTTGAGGAGTCTCTGATGCTTACATTTGTGGATAAATTGTAATTACTTTTCTGGTTGTGTCTAACAGCATTATTATATTCATGTGTTCTAGGATACATGGTAGGTAATCAAGAGGAGCCAAGTAGAAAGAAGGGCACAGGTGAAAGATCCGACGCAGTTTGTAAAGGACCTGCATGAAGTTGAGAAGCTTCAAATTCACACGGAGAGAGCACAGATGATCTGGGTCATCATATTGCCTATCTAGCTACAACTTAATTCTTCAGATGAATATGGACATTCACCCCTTATAGAGCGTCGAAATAATCCTTCACCAGCCTCTTCTAACTTTTTCTCGTGTAGTGTAGCTCACTCAATTCTGGCACTTGAAGATGTTACGGTAACAATATTAAACTTTCACTCTGTGCTTGTTAATATAAGTTCTGATGCAACAATGGTAAAAATACATAATAAGAAGGGTGCCAACATTGTTAGCTTTTTAATTTTTATGGTTTAGCATAGCATGCTAATAATCCAGATTAAAGACTCGTTTTAAGGAAAAATTGGGTACTTAAAGCTTACCTTAAGGTTACTTCTACTTTAAGTTTCAGTAGTCATGAGCTGTCCTATGTAGCCCTTGAGTTGTCCTAGAGACACATGGCAAGCATGACAAGGTCTCTTTTCTAAGCATGAAAGGAAATTGTTAATTCTCTTCATAAGATGTTCTCTCTACTTTTTCATGCAGATTCTATGAGTCAAGAAGATATCCAGGCTAAACGAGCATGATGCCTATTGATTGTATCAGAAGGCTGTCAATGAGATGGATCCGTATATCTGAATGGTTCTTGCCATTCTGTCTCCTTTGTCAATGCTCCTTGATTTGCTTTCCTGGACGCACAGTTTAAGTAGTTATTGTCATTTTTTTTATTTGGGTCTATAAATTGCTATTATATAAACACCATGAGCAAGATTTCTTAAAATTTGTACAATTAGTCTTTGTCTTGGTCCTCGTCGCTTAAAGAGATCTATCCTTCTGTTCACATCGAATTCATTACTAGATCTGAAAAAAATTGATCATTTACAATATCATACACTGTTAGACTTTCTTTAACAAAAGAGGACCTTGTATTTGGAGTCGGTCGTTTGAAAGCGTTGACACTTGAGAGTTTGTTCATGTTCATACTTCATAATTTCTTTCTCTAATTATTATGCCTGGTAGATTAAAGAACTATGACAATGAAACCTTATGCACTGGAAAAAGAACTCCTACCTAAATTGGCTTAGACATGCATATTCAATATTTGCTTTTGTGTGTGATTGAAAATGCTATAGCAGAATCATGTTGAAATTTTTTCCGACACTGCTGTAGAACTTGTTAGTATTTTGCATTTGGTTCAATGAGTTCAACTCATTATAAATAGAGGTCAAGATAGAAAGGAGGCAAATCAACTGAAATGTAAATAAATGTGCTGCTTCCTTCTGTTGAATGAAGTAAGTTATACTCTTATCGTACTCACTGCCCGTACTCCATAATAACAAAGAAAAGTTGATTCTGTTGCAGGTTGATGGGAGTTTTGTCTTATATAACCAGAAGAGAATATTAGTGTTAGCCTAGTTTCACCAAATACAGAATTAATGACCAATGAGAGGAAATCAATGGAACATGGGCAAGTTCCTGAGAGGAAAACTTGAAGAGGTAAAAGATTTTATGCATTTCATTACCTTTGTCATGTTGATTTACGTCTGCGAGTTTTCGATTTACGATGGATTGCATTTGTGTAGTTATATGTGTAGTAAAAGTGATAATCAGGCCAAGCATCGATTGAGTTTAATCATCTCAATTTTAGTATTTGATCACTATTTTGGCAATTTAATCCTATAATTGGGTATCGACATCTTTTATTTTAATATTTAATCTTAACTGAAAGAATTGCTTTGCAAGCCAACTTACTTGCACCAGCACCACTCACTCTCCCTACTTGGGTCTCTTTAACAGCTGTGTATGTTCAATGTGAATTCTGCCCTCTCAGTTCCTTATCTGTAGTCATATCGATGTGTTTGGACACTATCACCTTGTCAATCTTTATTGCAGATATTTTATGATATTCTGCAGTCTCAGACAATATTTGAGATGAGCCATTGCGCCAAACACGTTTATTACTTCTAGTTGAGCCAAAGATGTACACTTATTTTTGCTTCTAAGTGTAGTTTCTTTTCCCAAACATGGTTGTTGCAGGTTTGGTAGCTAACGCATCATTTGGCTGGTTTCAGGTTGGGAGTCCGGCAAAGGGAAGGAACCAGTCCACTACTCCAGCAAGGGAAACCAGCGAAGAATGTCACCAGGGAACTCCTCATGCACCAGCACTGACCACAGGTTCAGGTTTGGAGAGTAACAAACTCCCTATTCTGCACATTCCCTTGCCTAAATGTCGGCCATGACATGATAAAAAAGAAAAGAAGAAGAACAGATCTATATAAATGGTCCAAGTTCAGTTGCCCTATATATAAATGGTTTGCCCTACATCTACTTGATATTCAGATGAGCCAGTGTAGAAGCCAAAGTGCAAACCTGCATAAATTCATAAATTCAGGTATGTCTAGTCTCAGGGTTAGGAGATTATATATACGATACAGAATCATTAAGGAACATGTTTGTTTGAGGGGCATATGGGATTATTGGTTATGGGCTTATGGCAAGAAACGGGCCTTAGAGACAAACTCATAATGTAGTAGAGGAAGAATGGAAAGATGATGGTTAGAATGGCAAGAAATTTCTTCTGGAGGGCATTAAGATGACAAGATTGACGAGACTAAAATGAAAACGAGACTGAGGTGATGTTCTACCCAAGTCATATAATGTACTGTCGCAAAAATCAAGATAAGTAGTACAAGCAAGTTCGTAGACTAAAATGAAAGCTAATACTGAAAGCTTTCATTTTAGTCTTAAACTTTGTTCTTCTGCATTACTTGGAATGCATTTGTCCTAAGCTTTGTTCTCATTTTTTTTTTCTTCTCATTTTTTTGTCCTAAGAGCAACTGCAGTGGTGCATTCCTAGATAGAGCTAAATTAAGTATCCTAAAGTTCTGGTGCAACTTTTATTGAAAATTCCACATTATTGGTGCAAGCATTCAACTTGTTATATAATTGATTTTTGTTTTCTCATTCCTTAAGAGGTGTCTAATGAGAACAATCTTAGGTAGAATCAATTCAAGAAATTGTAAGCTACACCAGCAAACACAAGAATGAACACATTTACAAACCCAGTACCATTTTGCTAAAAATCATGAGCATCTGTTTTCCCCATCAAACTCAATCAATCACACTCGATTTTCTATGGGTACCCCATATACAGAGATTGGATTTAAGAGTTCTTTTACGCATCCAGATTATTACATCATGAATGAAAAAAAAAAAAAAAGAAATATTTATTGGTAATAACATTGGTTTAACATACATATAAAATTAGATGTAATATAAACTGTGGACAGCAGATCCAGTTCTTGTGCTTGTGACGAGGTGAAACTCTGAATCTTCAATAAGCGACTGCAAAGAAAAAAATTGAAGAAAACGCAACAGATAAAGCATATAAAATGTACACTATATCAAAATTCCATGATGAGTAGAAGTCTGAAATTAACATTGCTAGGGAGAAATCATTATGCTTGGTGTTTGTTGTTGGCGGTGGTGATGCTGCCATGATTTTGTTGTGCTTAGGGTTTCTTTGGTTGTTTCTTTGGTTTCTGTACACTGACGGAGGAGGAGGAGGAGGAGGAGGCATGGATGGAGGCTGCACTCGTGGTAGAAAACAATACTATATATAGGGTTATACATCTGCCCGATTAAGCTAGGGTTAGCTTATAACCGTTTTCTCTGACCGGAAAATCTGCCAGCTTGATACACGTGGAGAAACTTTAGAGTGTTGGATTTTTCTTTAAGGTGGTGTTGGCTGCTAGCATTTCAGTTTCTAACGTAGGATACAAAATTCGATGCACTACCAAGTTTATGTGAAGACACAAAAACTGGTTATAGGCCATTTGTTGACATAAAATTTTCTCATCCACTGGTGGTGCTATAGTTATAAGAAATGTTAACGGCACCTCTCTGATAGTAAAGTATGGGTCTCAGTAGTTCTCAAATAGCATAAAACTAGCCTCAACAGAACCATAAGAGCACTTCATTTACTACTTAATGTTTCAGGTGAATTCTTAGTATGTGGTGGAATGGATAAGCTAATTTTCCAAGTTTATAGTGTTGTTCAAGATGACCAGTATATTACGTTACTTCAGTAATGTATCCCATCGTGTTAATCGAAGGTCAGGTTCCTAGTCAATCGTGACCATTTCTAAGCAAGCAACTTGTATGTTCAGTAGTGGAATAATTGGAGTAATGTTGATTGAATTTGATTAAAATGCAATGTGGTGATGCATTAGAATTTGGTGTTGGACAATTGTGAATATGCCGTGTTAGACTTAAATAAATCACATCATTTTTTCTATGAAGCATGATTAAGAGACAGGTGAAGAGACGAAAAATAAATAATTGGATCCACCACTACCGACCCACTAGGCAAAATTGGCTTAGAGACGTACAAACAGAAACAAGACCAGTGTTGTTGCAACTTTGCACAATATTCATGGCAAAACAAGCTGGTCATCCCCTGAATCTCACCATCATTTCATCTAAATATATACCATTTTTCCGCGAAAACAAATTGAAAGAGAATACGGATCAATAAAAGAATGTAGATCTCATTATACACAGTATATGCATCGATGTGGCATTACATTTCATGCTTCACACTTCACAGTAGTGGCGCATCCATCCTGTTGAATTTCCACACGACTTGGGTGTCAATTTACATTTCCGGGGATGGATTTTATGGAAGTGGAAGCACAGCTGGATTAGAGGGTTTTGGAACCTGTTGAACCATCTATATTATGCTTCTTCATTTGGAGGCTTCCTTTTGGGATGGAATCATTTTGATCAACTTAGTTTTTACTATCATACCAAACTACACTTTTCTTATACAGTGATAGTGAACCCAAAACTTAGATTGTTCAGCTTTCCATTCACTAAGGAAGAATACAGTTTAATCTTTCACAGTTATCCAAGAGAAAAAACTCTTTCTCTGGGAAACATGTGTTAGTGACATGGTTATTCTCAAGAGTAGATATATAACTAACACCAGAGACTCATTAGACCATTATCCATGTGAGACATACAGATACATGCAGCTCTACAGTTGTTTAAACCTTTTGGTTTCGCAACAGCTCTTACATGTTGAGCAAACTGTTGCGCCCCAAAATTAGCAACAACCGCATTTCCATTGCCAAAATCTGTAACACCATGTTTTGGAAATTAAATTTCACCAACTCTTTCAGTTTTTAATGAAACTCTCAACCAGATCATCGTTTCTCTAAGCCAGCCCTTCCTCTAAGATAGGAAACAACAAACAACAATTTTTGCATTTTTATTATATATATATATATATAAAACAACATTTTTCCATTTTTATTATTTATTATATATAGATATATATATTGATAAGACAACAATATTCCGTTATTATATCGGAATTAGATAGACAAGCAAACTCAGCCAGAGGAGTTTTTTATTCTCATACACGAGCAAAATAAAGACAACATCTCCAAATACCCAAGATGCTTAACCCAGAAGTTCTGTTTATGCACAAACTTCAGGATTCTTAGCAAGGTAGCGACCAACAATTTCGAGGGTCTCTCGAACCTTTTCAATTCGAGAATCCAATTCATCTTCAACTAGGTCAACATCACCTTTTGGCACGAAATCGCTACTCATTTTTATCTCCGATCCTCCATGTGCAGTAGGTTCAAATTTGCAATGCGTAACAACTAGACCAGCCATATCGTCTGCATCGGAATGAGACATAGTGCACCTGCAAGTCAATTTTTCCATATCTATCTTGTCCAACTTTAGCTTCATTCCTAAATGAGATCAAGAACAATCAGTAAAATTGATCAGAACACACTGTTGGTAAAAACCAGAAAAGAAAAAAAAACTGTTTTCATCAACTATATATTTATGTTTGTTTCTGTGATTGAAAATGAGGTTTGCAACACCCAAGTGAATAAAAGCTGGGACAAGAAGAAAAGAGAATATAATAGGAGAAAAAGATTTAAATACCTTCAGCAAAGGTAATATGCATGACGCTACCATCCGAGTCTAGGTTAGCACTTGTTATTGCTTTTGGCACGATTTGGGGAAGCAAAGTATGACCTTCCACGAATATAGCTCGAAAAAGCCTGTCAGTTGAGATTGGGCTACTAGGGCTATTATCTGCTGAGCCTCCGGCTCCGGTGCTCATAACCATAGGATAAGGTCTTCCTTCGTCTCCGGTGCTCCTAACCCGATGATAATGCACATTGACATTGCCGCTAATATCAATGCTAGTGTTGCCACCCATGTTTGTTTCTACAGGAACTTGATAAGAGAAAGGAAAGATTGAATGGCTAGCTAATAGTTGAAGTTGTAAAGATGTTGAGGTCCATAATTTGGTATTTATAGATATCAAAGTCACCTCCTTGGTCAATTTGTCTTGCAAAAAAAATAATATAAAAGACACAGTGATAATAATATTTAAATACTACGACAGCATGCCTCATTTTTTGAAAATTGAGACACTGTAAGCCTACGAAAGCATCAGAGTAAACGCCTACGTCTCATGATGACAACATATATAGGAATTTAATGATAATATGGTTCATTTGAGAGATACATCGATCCAACCATGTTATAGAATTATTGCAGGTAGTTCAACTGTACCATCAAATAACCCTTTAGCCCGACTAGCTGTTCGAGTCAAAGAATTTATTACTCATTTGCTTAAATTAAGAAACTAAAGAAAATAAAAAATAAAATAAAAAACTATAAACAATATGACTGTACTTTTGCTTGGCTATACACACATTCTCATGAAACTCAACCGCTATGGAGCATCTAGCTCAAATGTGGTGAAACCGTTAGGCTTGGCTTGGCCATAGATGAGAACACATCTGTTTCTCATTATGGCTAAGCAATGCTCGACAGAAATTGAGTTTCCGTAGTATACGGATCTGAAAAAGTGAATGTATCTGTTAAATTTTAATACATCTGCTAAATTCCAATTTATTAATTAAAAACCTGAAATATCGGATCTGAAAAACTATTTACCGAAACTTAGTTTCCGTCACCATAAGCCAAAAAATGTGCATCTACCATAGTTGTTGCCATGTTGGTCTCTTTTTGCTAAGTTATATTTAAACTATGGCCAAGCAAAATGGCCAACCATAATTCTTGGCCTAAAGGTGGTGGAAAAAATAAGGTCTTTTGGAAGGCGATGTATCCAAAACAAGAGACCAAGAGTACATATATAAACAAGTGAGCAATTAATAATGGATCCATTACTCATGAGGAAAGATACAAATCATGGAAAAACCCGGCCAAGTGAGACATTATTAATGCAATAATAGAATGTGGTTGGACGTTGAGGTTTAGATGGATTTCTTTTATTAGAATTTACTAGATTAATTCCCGTGCTAGGCGTTTATTATTTGGTGCGCATGCGAATACATTAAATAGATGGAGAAAAGATAGGAATTTTATTTATTTATTCCTTTAGTATTACTTTCAGGGTCTTGTTAACTTGTATACTAGTATACATGTTAAGGATTCAATCATTACTTTTATTTTGTCTTGGAATTTGGCAAAGTCTCATTAATAACTCTTTTTTTATGTTGGAATTTGATAACTTTTATTGGAAAGACCGTTATCGTAGGGAAATTTTTTCATGTTAATTAGAAAACATATATTCCGTTTTTACCCTTATTTAATTTTATAGGTATACTTTAATAGATTTATCAGAAAGAAAATTTGGTGAATATGCGTTTTAACGTATGCCCCACATGATGACTAAGGTCTTTGGCTAAATTAATTAGCGAAGATTATGGGATTTCCTTAAATTATTAACTTAACTCGATACAAAATCCTATTGTTTTGATAATTATTTTTCTCCAAGAAAAATACTGACGAGACATATAAACAATTAAAGTTGAGCGCTCCTAAAATATTCTCTAGAAATCTTTAAAACCTAATATGCGGAAGGAAATAAATGGGAAAAAATCGCATCAAACTTGAAAGATGAAATGGAGAAGAATAAAATATTTGGTTTATGCAAAACAATGTTCACCATCAGATGTGCGGACATAATTTATTCAACATTAGTTAGGAGTTATTTGCTAAACATAAGACTAGGTCCCACTGTAATAAACGATTCAATCCACCTTCAAATTTCCTATGAGGATAAAATAACCATTAATCAATAAGGGTAGAGTAGGTATTTACGTTTCATTGGTATTTAATATCGGATAAACCGAGATTGTTACATTTTTTTATAAATAATCCCTAAATCCAAGGTAAAAAGTAGAGTATATAATGTCCCTTAACGTATGCCCTGTTATACAAGTTAATAGAACCCTTACTTTCAATTGATCATGTATATTTTGTGGTGACCAAAAATGTGATGATGAGTTGATCATCGATCTATCAGCAGACTATTGAAGCATTAACATTGATAACATCAGTAAATGCATCCTACTCCTTGGATGATGAAACATCACGGTTCCTGGCCTGCTAACCTCTCCATAGAGATTAGATTTTTTCATAAATTATAAAAATGGCGTAGGATTCGACCTGCTCTCTAAGAGTGTTGCAGTCTTTGTTTAGATTGTTTTTGTTCTGCCGTCTAAGTTTAGTTGATGCGGTCTTGGGTCTGTAATTTCTTTATTTTGGCTGTCTCGTGTTGTCGAGCGCTGCTTTCTCTTCTTGATTTTCGTTGGCTTGTCCAACCTTTTCTGAATATAACTTTTTCCTTCGGGACATAGGACCACATCTTCTTATATATATCAAAATGGAGGTAAAGTTTATAACTGTTTCCCAACATCCAAACTTAAAATCTTAAAATTATTTATTTTTCAATTTTATTTTTCGATCGATAATGTAATGGAACGAGTGTATCAGACTCTGGAATGCTGCCTTATTAACCTCTTAGTAGAGATTAGATTTCCTCATAAATTATAAAAAGGGAAAAAGCTCAAATACCCAATGGGGGTGGGGGATGGGGGTGTCAACTTCAAAAATGTCTCGAGTTTTTGAAAAAAGATGAAATGTCCCATACCGTCAAGTTTGTCATTCAATGTAGTTAAGTACAGTAAAAACTTCATATATTAATAGGCTTGGGACTTCAAAAAATTATTAATATATGGAGTTTATTAATATGAGGAGGTATACCAAAACCTATTAAATAATAATGGATGTGAATGTCTTCCTTAATCATCCAAATGAGCAACAAGTCGTATATGCTTTAACCAATGAAGAAATAATCGATGGAATTAGACAAGAAGCAAAGGGATATAATCATGATGATGATAATACGGAAATAACAAAAGTTTCATTTCAAGAAGCTTTAAACATGATCGACAAGTTGAAATTTTTTTGTCCCATAGTAATAAGAGCTTACGCATCTGCAAATCAAAAAGTTACATCAATTTTCTCAAAAAACTATAGATAAATATTTTATTCTATCTTAAATTTCGATGTAACAAGATCTATAAGTTTCCAATAATAACGATTATATTAATATATTGAGGTAAAGTTCTCGTGGTCGGACTAAAAAATCTATTAATATTAAAATGTGGAGGTTATTACTATTTATAATCGGCCCAAGTTGGGACTATTATATTTTATTAATATATAGAGTTTATTAATATATATGGAGTTTTTTACTGTAATGAAATTGGCACACATGTGAACTCACACAGTGAAAAAAAGTGACATTTGACCTTAACTTTTATTAAATTGACCTTTTCTTCTTAGAAAATGACCACCCTTGATATTATGACATGTGTCATATTCTCACCACCACCACCGCCCGCCTCCTTCACCACCACCGCCGTCGCTAGAACCTCCATCGTCACCACCGTCGCCGCCAAAACCGCCGCCACCATCGTCAGCACCTCTGCTGCCACCACCACGATCACCATCGTCGACGTTGCCGCCGCCGCAACCACCACCCCTAAACCCTAGACCTTTAACCTAAAACTTAGAAACCCTTGACCCTGAAAGGATATTATTGTCTTTTTTTCACATGTGTGAAATCATATATGTGCCAAATTCATTACTTAACTATCTTGGATCGTGCCAAATTCATTACTTAACTATCTTGGATCGAAAATTTAACGGATCGAGACATTTTAATTTTCTTTTAGAAATCTAGGGCATTTTCGCATCATATGGTAGGGACGGCCCCTGCAATATAAGCGACACAAGGGACTTTTGAGGCCACGTAATGAAAGGGGCCACAAAATGAAAACGTTCCTTTTAGGTTTCACAAAATAAAATAAGGATTTTAGGTTTCATAACTAAAAAAGTAGAATTGTAGGGGTTACTAATTAGAAAGAACGGATTTATGAGGACCTTGAGAGAAATAATGTTTTATATTTATATTTCTTTTTGCTAAACTGTGGGCCACCAAACAATGAGGCTTTAGCCTACTAAAAATGCAGGACCGGGCCTGACATATGGGGTTGGAATTCGAAATCGGAACACTGATATCATTACCCAGTGACTTTATAGTTACACTATAGACATTGGCCGGAAACTTGCACTATAGACATTGGCTGGAAACTTGCAAAAAGAAAAAATAAATAAATAATATATATATTCATAATGTGGAGAAAATAATGATGATGTCCTTTTAAAAAGGTACCCCAACTTGATGACGAGCAACTACCAACTAACCAATACTTGTTGATATTCTACGTTGCATAAATATAGATGGTTGGGTGACTAATTTTAGATGGGTGAATAATAATTGTCTATATTTCTATTAAAAGACACGATAGGTAGTAGTGTTGGAATTCTCTTGAGCCTAGTATGCTACTTATATCTTCAATTATTACTTTTGTATAGGTGTAACAACAGTACGTGACAAAATTAGTAATATACCTTCAAAAACCGGCTTGTAGATCAGCTGGTTTCATGCCCTCCACAGAGGTATCAAGAGGTCCCAGGTTCGAAGATGGCGCAATATTAAGTTTAACATGGACGGTAGAGTTAGTTTGCCCCTTCTTGCGAAGACATTAGTCACACTATCCGTCGGCTCCCCCGACTTTGTTCCTCATGACGGTAGGCTAGCACGGCAACCTGTTCAACTTATGTACTTGGAGCTTAGCTTGTTAGCTTCCAATTATTCGTTAATTATGTAATAATATTAATAAATTTCTTAAAAAAAAAAAAAAAAAAAAAAAGACAAAATTAGTAATATAGATTCATGGCGTACTACATGAGTATATTTAGATACTAGATACCTTAGCTAACTCCGTTTTGGTGATCCATGTAATAAGCATACACACCAGACTACCAGAGTGGGAGGTGGCAGTTAAATTTGTTGGAAAATCATCACCAGCTCACTAAATTTTTGTAAATTTATGCAAAATTGATCACTCCAACTAGCCTTCTGCCGATCGTATGCCACCCGCAGGCTAGACAATTGAACCCGAACCAATTCCAATTCCCCGGATACTTGGTTAAATCTCTGAAGCTTCTCACGAGACTCTTGGCTAAACTTCTCAGCGGCATTTTTTTCCCTTAGAATCCGTTGTCGATCAACATGCAAGTCTCTGTTTTGAAGCCTTAGTCGTTCACACCGACTCTCCAAATTATCGGCCAACAACGTCCGGTTAGCGGCAATATCTTGACCGAGAAAGACTCGCCCAAGATTATCAATCTCCTCTGGCACATACTCAAACGTCTCATAACGGTAAAGCTTGACTCGAAGGTCTTCAATCTCGGCTTCTTGACGATCAATTTTGTCATCCTCATTGACGATTCGTTGGTGAAGATTTGCAACATGACTTCGTTCAATATCCAACTTCCTCTTTAACAAACGATATTCCGAAGCGGCATCGACATTAATACAAAACATCTCGGCTAGGAAGGTAATACTTAACTCAGGATATTGGCACTACAGAACCAATCATCAATACATAAGTTTCAAGCAAGTACCTTGGGTCTCGGCCAGTCGCTTCTCCAACTCTCAGGTTCGTTCGCGTTCTTGCTGCAACAGGAGATGAAGACCTTCCTTTTCGGCTAGCTCCCTACGCTGAAGAGCAGCATCCAATAATGCTCGGTTGGCAGCCTGAGAAGATTATGCGCATCGGCAACCAGTGACGGAGATGGAAAATAAAGCTTGGGGTGGCTTGAAAACTAATTGGGTTGGTTGGGGGTGGCTTAATTAAGCTTGTTTCTTACCCATGAATTCTTTTAGTCAATCTTGCAACCATGGTAGAACTTTGCGTTTTTCTGGACTTTGGGCTGGCTTAAATGTAGTTCCGCCACTGTCAGCAACTATCCCACGTCGTAAATATACAGTTAAGAAAAATAACTCACCATCTGGTCAAAGGTATCCTTCAGACCGGTAGAATACTAGGACACAACTTTGATCATTTCTTCGTCGGTTAGGGAGACAAAGTCGGGATAAGTCATAGCCCCTAGAGAATTACACACTGGGCTCGAGAAAGTGAAGAAGGTATTCCTACCCGAGCTCGGGGCAGGAGTAACAGGAGGCACGTTTCCCACCAAGTCTCCCTCAGGAGCCACATTTTCCTCGCCACCAGCAAACTTTTCTTCCCGCGTCGGCTCCTCTTCCTCATCCATACCACCGGTCGTGTCCTCCTCGTCAAACAGATCGTCATCATCATCACCATTAGATACCAATAGTAGAACACCATCGTCGAGGGTGACACTTTTACCAGCGGGTGGCTGGGGCATCCCTTTCCCTGGGGAAGACTCATCGCCTTTCGGCTCATTACCCTTTTCACTAGGTGTTTATGGGTGAAAACTACTCCTGCTAAATTTGGTAATTTGGGGTGTGTGGATGAGGAATGAATCTAAACCTAAACAAATGCACTGCGCGGTGAGTGCTTGTAGATTCGGAAATCAATCTGTGCAAGTCCGGCCTAAACCAAGAAATGGCCGTTCCAGACTTGTTTCGGTCACAAAGTGAAGGAGATGGGGTTGATCTTAGGGAGGGAAGCGAAGAAGGTGTTGAGATTGTGAAGGTGTTGGCTTGCTTATGACTTGTAACAGAAAATCAACAAGCTTACGATTGGTGTAAGTAAGCTCTGGTGTTTTTTCTTGTTGTTGTTTTCCTCTGTCTTTTGGAAATAGGGCGGAGAACCTATTTATACAAGTCATTGAGCCTTATTCACGTCTCTCGTGGGAAGTGGAGGAAGTAGAGTGATGGAGTAGTGGAGTTGTGTGTTGGTACCACACGACAAGTCTTGCCCACATCTCTTGTTCATCTCTAACCGTCCATGACTCCCTAACACGTTCTTGTGATGGCGCGTTGCACGCTGCACGTTGTAAACCGCCAGACCAATACCCCAAAGTATGTATCCCCAGTTTGTGACATGATTGATGTCTGGAATGTATGGATCGTAGATCCACGAAAGGTAACATGTAATGCTAAATTGAATAACTGCGTTATTCAAGAAGTTGATACTTGTGAAGTATCGTGTGTATTTTATGCAGGTACTGCATCATGGTGTGGTAAAGTGACGGGTGATGACGCCTCACTTGACCAATTAACTCCTGACCAGGGTTGTATAACCAGCCGGTGAAGTCGGACGGACGAAATGATCTTTGAGACACTCATCTGCGACCGTTACTAAATTAGGGTTTTTGAAGAGGTGCGCAAGCATCACTCTTCAGCTTGGTCGAAACCAAGCATGGGAAGGATTTTGGAAAGGACCGACCGGGCGTGCGTGTAGACAGCATGCCGGTGTACACGTCCATATCTCATTGTCCCATGAAGGTGCGATCTAGGCCACTCAATTTGACCGGCAAAGAGGAGTGGTGGAGATCGATTTTGTAATAGGAATTTGGTACCGCAAAAAGACGTGCACCATGCTCACTTACGGCGCGCGTTCCAAGATGACCTAACTTGGTCGGTCTTGGCCGACCGAGCCTGGTGTGTAAGTGGTAGGTCTGGTGTTCACGCCACACTGACTATCCCATGAAAACATGATCTCGAACCATTCAAATCGTCCTGAAGTTGAGCGGTCGAGATCAGTTTGTGGTTTGGGAGGTGTGACCACGCTAGTTTGGGCGTGCGTTTTGGATTAGCCAGGCATGATATGCCTTGGACGATCGGGCGAGGGGATAGATGGGCCCACCACTAGTCCAAAATGCGGAATTTAGGACAGACCAAAACTGTCGAAAATACAGTTATAAGACTAATACCATCTGTCCTAAAGTCTGTCCTATTTTCGGTGTACTATTTATAATAGGACGGTTTGTATATTTGTCTAAAAAAACAACAAATTAGTTCTTCTAAAATTAACGATCGAACATGAATGTCGAAATTGTATAATCGGATATTGAGATATATCGATTAAGGTGAGTCAGTTCCTGCATTTAATCGGGCGATTCGATTCCTGACAAAATCGATTCAATCCGAGTCGGGCCAGCAAATCGATTCAAAGCGAGTCGTTTCAGCCAAACCCGATTGGGCGAGTCAGTTTCGGTGAACTCGATTCGGGTGACTAAACCTATCGATTCAAGGTCTATAAGAAAATATTTTTTCGTTATTGTTTTTGTATCAATACTACATACGAGATTTGCAAGCAAACACAACCAATTCTATTAAACTTTGAATTCAATTCAACAACTTAACAACCCAAACATCTCTAAATTCAACAACTACATGTTCAAAACAACAAAGAAGGGGAAAAGAAAGAAATAAAGTATGATTTAACATCCAACTGAACGAGTCACGTATTGCTTTGGCCATTCAATCGTCTCACCGAGAACAATATCTCCAAGTTTTCCATCTCCAACACATAGTTCCATATGTTCATCGACAATTTCATCAACGACGACTTCATAGTTCTCGTCATTTGGGGATGTACTAAAATTAACACGTCCAAGTGCAACTACTTTCTTCCTTAAATTCCTCAAGACGCATCCAGTTGCTTGATTCTCGTCAATCAAGTAGTATGGGACCAAATTGTTATATGGAGTGAAATTTATACAAAGAAAATATAGAAATTAGGAAAAAAGTATGGAATTTTTTGGTCAGTATCAACAAACGGGCATGATGCTTTGAAAAGATGCAACAAAAAAGATCAATCATCAAGATCTACGGATCATCATATAGACTTATAATAAGTCGAGAACCTCGCTATTCTACTTAGAAAAATGTCATGGAAAGAACAATTAACAAGCACATCATACCCGTAGTGGAGCAAAGAGGTGGAGGGTTGAGAAGTATTGTTATCCTGCCTTTCTGCCACAAAAACATTAAATCATTCCTCTAAAGCATTCATCTGAATTTGAAGACCTTGATTCTTCAATTTCTCAATACGTAATTGTTCCCTACAAGCTGCAGAAGCAAGAATTTCTGTCTTTGATACCTCGCCACCCATCCCACGTACATAGCCCTTTCCATCACGTCCAAAGACCTATTAGAACAATAATAACAATTTCAGCAGAACGAGATGGTATAAAAGTCACCAAAATCTAATTACTTCTGAAGATACAATATCATGGTAAATTTCATTTCCACCAACCGATGAAACAGCATCATAATCCAAATGCTTTTGTGTTGATGAGTTAGGATCGCGTTCATATATTTCTCTAACCTCTTCCTGCACAATGCATGACATAATTTCATTGCTAAGTTAAAATTATATGACCAATTAATTATACCTGACGCTCGAGAAATCAACAAAACTTACCACTTTCTTTGCTGCAACATGTTTAGGATGTGTCGGATCATCTGGGATATCCTTGTAGACATGTGTAGCCATATACGCATGTGGTCTATCAACCTTACCATCCGGGTCTCTCTTTTTTACATTACGATAACATCACAAAAAGGAATTTTCATATTCAATCTAGTTGACTACTAATAGTGGGCAGTAAATTCATTCTATACTAGCACATGGATAATTGTAATAGAAAACAAGTAATACGATAAAGTTACCATCTCGATGTTCCACTCTTGGAATGCCTTTTCTACCAAGACTATGTGGTGTTATTACACCGGACCTTGCAAACTTCCCTCTTTCCCTATCTTCTTCAAATTTCTTGGATAAATATATATCAAGAAAGTCGGGCCAATCTTCCTTTTTTACGCCTTCAGGCACATTATTTCTCAATTCAGCAACAGTTCCATTTTTTAGAAACTCATCACAGATTGCATAAAGGGTGGCCTTTCTATATTTCCATGATTTGTTTGCTTTGATCAAAATCCTTTTTTTAGCAGCTACAGGTACGTTGTAATAAGACTGCACAGGTAATTGTAATATTATAAGTCACATACAAAAAAAAATGCACAGAGTTAGGAAAGAAAAAAAAAATCCACTCACTCGAATACGATTCCAGATCTCTTCCTTCATATTCTTGTCAACTTGTTTCCAACCCTTTATCCTGTGGGGACTACCGACCTAGCAATAATTCCTAGTCTGGGTTGCAAATTGCTCTGACCCAATGTCCACTGGTAGTCCATACTCATTATATTCCATTGGCATAAGATCATTTGCATTACGGTTATTGCTTGTTTCGCTTTGTTATAGGGTCACTCACGGGATGAAGAATGAACATTATGATACTCTTCGGATTGGGAACCAGCAAAGTCATGATCTGTGGTGAGCCAAAGTCATGTGAGAGCCGTTACTTGGAGACCAGGAGTTATTATCCATGATTCACTACAAAGTAGAGCGAAGAAACAATTATTAAATATACAAACTGATGAATCGACATACATAAGGAATTATATAAGACTCGGGTTCTAGAACCATTTAAATCACAAACAATGGATGAATAAATTCTCGCTAGAGTTCAAGACTTGCCTTTGCCTTTGTTCCTTAGTATCTTCTTTAGCCTTAATTGTTCCCAGTAACAATAGCAAACGTGATTATTATTCGAATGACATACAACATAAAATTTCTTTTGTAAGCATAATATAGGTATGCCACGGGGAAGTACAGAGCTCATTAGAACTTATCACCAAAAGCACTTGTTTCAGCCCTTCAAGTAAAGTTTACATGAAATCTAAGTATATATAATAATGCCAAATGGACATGGCAGTTTAACAAAAATTCCATAAACTGTTGAGGGGTTTCACAAATCAAAATGCTTAAATCAGAGTATAATTTCAATATCATGGGGATAAAAAATAAAATCATCAAGAATATCTAGTTTATATGATTCTTTCTAAACAAATCAAAGGAAATTTCAAAGAAATGTTATGGTTAAGTATGTGCCAGAGAAACACGATTAAAGATTGGCCCTTCCTGGATATCTAGGGAAAGGAATCACGTCTCCGATATTATCAAGGGCAGTAGAAAAAGCACCATACGCTCAAAACAGCTTGCAATTTGTAAGAAGTATGGTCAAAAGACCATACTTTTGCTTCCTGATATATTCATCTATTGGTGGTATAAACTGATTTAGGGTAGGATTAGCTAGTGATGGAACATGAGGGTGCATCTGTAATGTGAAGATTGTGGATTTAGGGGTCTTATAACCATTTCAAATCTGAACTCAAATCACCATTAGAAATCAACATTATTCAAAAAAAAAAAAAAAAAAAAATCAAATGAAGGTTATGACAATATGATAACAATATGATAAGTAAACGCTTATTTGTGGTCCTATTCACTTTTGGTTCTCTTCATTAAGTGAGTGAGTACGGGGTATTTTCTTGCTTAGCGAGAGAGATATCTTGCATATCACAAGATGCCAAACATCCATTTTACAGTAATTTAACAAAACAAATTCTTCTCAACTCATATCTGAATTTATGAAAAATGGATACTCTTCTAAATATTTCATCTTTGATAAACCCATGATGGAGGAGAATACGGAGGTGGTTAGTTTCTCTATCCTCTTGAAGATTGACTCGAGTAGTTTGGTTTTAAGAGCTAAGATTTAGGTTTCGCCGTAGGATCAGTTTTATCAAAGGTCTAAATTAATTGTAAAATTTAATTGGTTTTAATCGGTTTATCCGGGATTCTAAAATATTTCCAATCCAAATATGAACCGCCCGATCTTTAATTATCAACGGTACCTAAAATTTTATTGTGGAGGGAATTTTGGTCTTTTGGTGGAAAAATCTGAATTATTTTAGAGGGAAATTAGGTGCGAGGTTTAGTTTTTCCCTCTTGGGAAATATGGCACCATCTGACACGGCCTAGTGAGAGTCATAAAAATAAATAAAAATCATTGTAAATGAATTTTAATAGCTAACATATTATAAGTGAATTTTAAGAGTCATGTATTATGAATTTTAGGAGCTAACATATTAGTATAAGTGAATTTTAAGAGTTACAAAAATAAATAAAAATCATTACAAATGAATCTTAAGAGCTAGCATATTATAAGTGAATTTTATATTTATTCAAAAATCAATATTTATAGGGTCATAGAATACTAAATTATAAGAAGCTAAAAGATATCCAAAGAGAAAATATTCTAAGGAGCTAAAAAAAAAATCAACAGGAAAAAATATCAATAAGCCGAGCTTCAATTGGTATTCGTCCACTCGGTGTTGCATCCAAGAATGACATTGCGGCACGGAATATACAACAATGCATATCTTTGAAGAGTATTGTGGCAGTCTTGTACCCAATTGACCCTAACAAAAATTCGAAATTGCATGTTTTGCTAGCTTATTAGCATCTCTGGGTTCACAAGAATAGACCCAGTTATCAAAACTACTTCCTAATAAAACCATACTGTCTCCAATCCAGCTATTTGTTGTCCATTTGACAGCATTCCTAGCTCCGTTGATAGCTCTCACTACACACTGACAGTCCCCTTCCAGATGAATGCTCCTAACACCTTTCTCCTTTGCCCATCTTACGCTAAAAGTGCAAAGATTCGCTTCGCTTGCTCCAATCGTGTCTGTTGTGGACCATGATCCAGCTCCATGTTGCCGACACCGCACAATCTCTCATTATTAGTCCTGAATCTTTAATAAATGTCGTCTCCAATATTAATCTTATAAACAAGTGGTTACTTCAAGGAATGGTCTAACATTAGGAGGCTTCTTCAGTCAGCAAGCAAAAAGTAAGTTCTACTACAGTGGGGGTTGGCTGGGCTACCAAGAGTCCCAAATTTCGTCGAGATAATGATGAGTGATCGTTACGAGTTAGATGATGGCTTCCTGGTCTTGTGGCCAAGATTCGGCTTCAATTCCTTTTTAAGCAGGTACGACCCTTATGGCTGAAAGGCTCATGAAGGTTATCTAATTTGAGATGGTATTAATAACGCTGCAGAGCAGAGACCATCGGTGCTCCCAGGCAAATCGGAAGAGTAAAGGCACAAGTGACAAGACATATTTGAATTGATTATCAAGTCGGCGGAGTAATCGTCATGGGGCGTTGCCAATCTCAATATATAATTTCTCACCTCTAAGAGGCAGAGATACACTAGCAGAATATCCAAGGATATATACAATAGCAATGAGGTTGAGAATCTCACAAAATCATTAAGATTGTTCAGATATATTAAGTGCATAAAGAACTTTTTATCAATATGCTTTTGAAACCTTAGTATGATGTGATAAGTTTTGTGTTTCAAGATACTGATTTGCAAGCTGCTTGTAAATATATAAGAGCATACCTTCTCTTTGGCACATGACAAGAGACATTGCTAATGGTCTTTTTCCAGAAGCGCTTTCGCAGCCATCCTTCCCCACTGATCACTCTTCTTCCGAATAAAATCCATCTACAAATGTTTCTGATATCAGGGGAGCTTCACTTGCTTTACCTGTAAAAACAAAAGGATCCTCCAGCGAATTAACATTTGGACCATTTCTCCTGGGAGATTCTAAAACAAAATGCCACTTTTCGTTTGGCCTACTCTCATCCTTGCAATAAAAGACTTGGCTAGCTTGAGAAGAATGAATAAATGGCTCATCGTCATCACTTGTGTTTCTCATAAACCTTTCGAAGTTCACGAATGTCACATTCGCTTTCGCGTCTACATAACATCCATTCACTTTGTCTTCGATACGAACCCAATCACAATAAAAAACAGTTTGTGTGAAGTCATAATAATTAAGTTCCAGTATCATTCTTACGATCCCGAAGTAAGCAGCTGTTTATGGGTGAAAATCGTTTCTGCTGATTTCGGTAATCTCGGTGGGTGAGTGAGGAACTGATTCAAACCCTAAACAAATGTGCTGCACGTGAGCACTTTATAGGTTCGAGAGATCAATCTGTACAAGTCCGGCCTAAACCAAGAAATGGTCGTTCCAGACTTGCTTCGGTCACAAAGTGGAGGAGAAGGGTTGATTTGGGGAGGGAAGCAAAGAAAGGTGTTGAGACCAGAGTAGTTCTGAGAGAGTAGCGTCTCGACTTGTATCAGAAAGTGAAAGCTTCGGGTGCTTGCAAGAGGTGGAAGCTTTTTGGGAGAGCTTGCAAAGTTGCCTTTCTGAGAGTGTAAGTGTAGTATCTTTCTCCTGACCGAGACTTGTTGTCTGGTGGAAATAGGTAAGACCTATTTATACAAGTCGAGATTGAAACGTACCCTGGCCTCATGAAGGAAGAGAGTAAAGAGTGAAATAATGTGAGGAGGTGGTAACCGCATGGTTTAATGGGTGAAAACGTTTTTCACCATTATTTCCTCTTTTATTTGACCGCTTTATTCCTTTTCACGCTTTCTTAATGTGAGCGTAGTATACGCTGCATGTTGTGACCGCCAAACCAAAACCCTAAAGAAGCATCCCCAGTTTGTGTTGATGTCTCGAGTGTTGGTTGCATCTTGAGTGCAAGTGGCGCTGCTAGTGGCGCGTGTGGCATGTGCGGAATGCCTTGGTGGTAAGTTGCACGGCTTGCAAGTTAGGTTACCAGCGTGTGTGTTTGGCATGTCCGAAATGCCTTGGTGGTAGGTTGCACGGTTTGCAAGTTAGGCTACCAGCGTGTGTGTTTGGCATGTGCTAGTGGCATGCGTGGCCATTAGGGCCGTGACCTTGATAGGGAAACTAGCTAGCGAGCATGTTGGCATGTGCCAATGGCATGCGTGGCCGTTAGGGCGTGATTTTGGTAGGGAAACTAGCTAGCGAGCATGTTGGCATGTGCCAAAGGCATGTATGGCCGTTAGGGCCGTGATTTTGCTAGGGAAACTAGCTAGCGAGCATGTTGGCATGTGCCAAAGGCATGCATGGCCGTTAGGGCCGTGATTTTGCTAGGGAGACTAGCTAGCGAGCATGTTGGCATGTGCCAAAGGCATGCATGGCTTGTTGGGCGTTGACCTAGTTACAAGTCTTGCAAGTCTAGAGCGCTATGTTGGGCGTGGGCCAACGGCATAGCGGCTTGGAAATATGGCTTGCGGAACGTGTTGGCATGTGCCAATGGCACGTGCGGCCATGTTGACCTAGTTGCAAGTCTTGCAAGCCTAGGGCGCTATGTTGGGCGTGGGCCAAAGGCATAGCGGCTTGGAAATATGGCTTGCGGAACGTGTTGGCATGTGCCAATGACACGTGTGACCATGTTGACCTAGTTGCAAGTCTTGCAAGCCTAGGGCGCTATGTATGGCGTGGGCCAAAGACATAGCGGCTTGGAATTTGGCGTTGTTGCCATGCGCGCAGGGCGGCTTGGTTTGGCATCGTTGCCATGGTGCGCAGAGTGCGGCTTGGTTTGGCATGGTTGCCATGGTGCGCAGAGTGCGGCTTGGTTTGGCATGGTTGCCATGGTGCGTAAAAGATATGCGACTTGGTTTGGCATGGTTTCCATGGTGCGCAGATGCGGCTTGGTTTGGCATCGTTGCCATGGTGCGCAGAGTGCGGCTTGGTTTGGCATGATTGCCATGGTGCGCAGAGTGCGACTTGGTTTGGCATGGTTGCCATGGTGCGCAGATGCGACTTGGTTTGGCATGGTTGCCATGGTGCGCAGGGTGCGGCTTGGTTTGGCATCGTTGCCATGGTGCGCAGAGTGCGGCTTGGTTTGGCATGGTTGCCATGGTGCGCAGAGTGCGGCTTGGTTTGGCATGGTTGCCATGGTGCGCAGTATGCGACTTGGTTTGGCATGGTTGCCATGGTGCGCATATGCGACTTGGTTTGGCATGGTTGCCATGGTGCTGTGAGATGCGGCTTGGTTTGGCATGGTTGCCATGGTGCGCAGATGCGGCTTGGTTTTGGAATTAGGGTTCGTGTTGAAAACCCTAACTGGTATTTTGAAAAAATACCCCTATTAATTATTTACACCGAGTTAAATGCTCTTATTCAATGTGTTGCGGGTAACACTAGGTCATGGGGTTTTACGATTTTACCCCTTGTCTAAAAACCACCATCAACATTAAGTCCCCCGCTTAGCTCTAACAGGGGCTTTGTTGTGAGGTAAGCATAAGATGGTGACAAACTATAAACAGCAAACCGTAAAGAGAATTGAGGAGGCTTGTCTGACCTTTCATAAATAGGATTTGGAATCCTTGCCTCTTGTAGTTTTGCACAAATCGGGAGGCTGGCGCAATTGGGAAGTCAGCATCATTGAGAGACAGGAAGCTTGGCGTGCTATCTGGTGGGACCGGCGCAAGGTAGGGAAGCTGTGCGTGCTTGCTGGCGTGACTTGGGCGGTCATTGGGAAGTTGACGCGAGTTAGGAAACTGGGCGTGCTAGCTGGTGGGACCGGCACAAGGTGGGGAAGCTGATTGCGCTAGCTGGCGAGACCGGTGTAAACAAGGAGGGAGTAGGTGTTTCTACAGATAGCAAAGTTTCATTGTTTTGCCTTCCTTCACGCGCGCGGCTTCGGTTAGGGCATTGTCCATGCTAAAATCTGGAAGCGTTATGTCTCTCATTGCTTCCTTTCCTTTTTAAGGTTACGTATTCATACCCAACGTAATTGCATCATCTCCCTCGTTTGAGAAAGGGTTCTTCTTGTTGAGTTTCTCTCTCTGTCATGTCGCACAGAGACGAACCATCTTCTAACCATCCAGATTATCCAGGTGAAGGCGCGAGGTCTGACTCTTGTAGGAGCATCCCAACAAAGGTTATCGGGTTAAGAAAAATCATACCGGTATGTTTTCTTCTTCTTTGGTGGACTGTGTCTTCGGAGCTTTGATAATGAGGGGATCCCGTGTATATCTTCCGTCCTCAAGTATGTTTACGTATTTCCACCTTTGTCGTAATTGCTGTTGTAGTGAAGCTCTGGCTGGTATCAACGAATGAGGGGAAACAGTTCTTGGTAGGAGATATAATCAGGAGAGACTACATTGTCGTGGTAACAAAGTAGGATGGCTGATATTCCATGGGCTTCCGTGGAAGTAGGAGGATTGGATGGATGCGTAAGCGAGCAAACTTTGCAGGAAGGAGTGGCGTTGAAGCGAACGTTGAGGCGAAGCCGCTGCTGGAAAACGTTGATGCATAGCCACTTCTGATGAGAACGTTGATGCGGAGCTACTTCTGGAGAAAATGCTGAAACGACGTCTTGAAACTCTCAGAGCCTTGACGGTTACCATTTTGAAGTCGGAGGCCGCGTCACGTTCTGTCATACTCGACATCCCTCAAGAGAACAGAGGTTAGGAGCCCCCAGTTCCATCTATCAATCGTGCTTTCTAGGAGAGGTTGAGGTTTGGGAACGGCTTCCCTGGCAGGAAACGCCTGCTTTCCTGATACAATGCGGTTGAGGGGTGCAAATATGTCTTGACGCTACGCCTTGGAGAAACATAGAATCTCACATAACTATTTCATCATATACTGTACGACTTTGTGGGCGAAGTTCCCATTGTGCGGGTCCTGACGGGAGAAGGGTCTCCGTGAACTCAAGAGAATTGTTGATTTCCCTTGCTTTCGATTTTTGGAGAAGTCCTTCCTGATCTTCACGTGTGACGAAATTGGATTGCTTATCCCCTTCTACTGGGCATTCAAGAGCAACGCGAGCCTTTTCATCTATAAACGCACGTCCTGCTGAAGTATCTATCATCAAATCAATAGTGCTGAAAGGAGGTCGGCTTCTTCCGGATCTTCCAGTATCTTGTCCTGATGGTGGAGTAGCGTTTCTGGTGACGGTTGGAGCTGCCATGCTTGAAGAACCGTTGGGGTGGCGGAAGCGGCTCTGGTTCTGGTGATCGTAAGTGTATCGTGCAGAGATGACACGGCTTTGATCACGAAGTGCTGGAGCCATGGCGCTATTTCGAAGGGCGAGGATGGTCTTTGGAAGGGCGCAAGATGTTAGCGCTTGGAAGGATGCAAACTGTTAGCTGCAGTGTGGTATCTGCGGTCGGGCATGCGCTCGCGGCATGTGTGCCTGGCATGTGCGTCTGGTAAGCGTGTTTGGTAAGCGCGTCTGGTAAGCGCATCTGGCAAGCGTGTCTGGTAAGTGTGTCTGGTAAGTGCGTCTGGCAAGCGCGTCTGGCAAGCGTTTACTTTCCCCAGCAGTTTTGAAGAAGTATCCGATGTTGAGAGATCTCAAGCGAAAGTTGCCTGGCAACTCGGAAAGTCCCCAGGCAAAGGAACGGAGAACGAAGAATCGTGCTGGCGGGTTCTGGGCGGTTTCAAAAGATCCTCCCGCAGCTCTCGTGTCTTTCAGTTCTTCCAATAACCAGGTATGTGTCGCCGCCTTGTAGGTTTGTCTCAAAACATGTGAATTTCTGCTGAAAACATGTGTCTTGTTTCTTCTAGGGCTTCGGTAGTGTTAATGCTTAAGCTGCCCTCGCACGTTGCCAGGAGACGGCAATTTCTTCGAAGAATTCCGGCGGCACTGACCTTACTCATAGCGGTGATGAGTCAGAGAAAGAAGAAAGTTCGACAAGTGAGAGTGATTCCTCTGGCAGCACTGGTTCTTTTCGGGAAGTGGTTCGGTGAGTTTCGCGCTTCTTTTCTTTCTTCTTCTTCTGTTTCTTCTTTTGAAAAATGTCTAACTCAAGTTCGCAGGAGGAATCCGGTTCGGAGGACGATTCTGGGGTAGAGCCACACGAAAACTTGCCTTTGGTGACCACCGCCGGTGACTTGGAGATGGGAGTTAGCCAATTGCCGGGCACAAACGTGGTTCAGACGGTGGATGATTCTCTGATGGTTGTTGCCGCAGACATGGAGGAAAACCCTTTGCGAGTCGTGAGGCCACTTGCAGGCGCCATATTGATCCCCCCGTACTTGGTTCCTTATCCGGTCATGTGCTGGTTGGCGGTTTTAGCGTCCGGCTAAGCATGAGGCGTTGTACACGAGAATGCGGGAGAAGCACGGACATATGGCTACAACCAAGAAAGTTACTAGTCGATTCGCGCTGGTTAAGCGTGTGGAAGAGGCTTTGTCTTCCATCGAGGATATGCGTGAGGTGATTTGGTCACACCGTTTTCAAGACGTTATTGCCGATCGGGAGCACCATCGCGACGTGTGCGTGGAAAAGGAGTTCAACACTTCGTGGTTTGTCGAAGGCCTTCTTGAGATCCAAAAGTTGAAAAATGCAAAGCAATCGAAAGCCTTTCCGCCGAGGAGATCGCCCGACAGGAGATGGAACTCGAAAAGCTTTCCAAGATGTTGACTATGAAGAGAGCGGCTCTTGAAGACGCAAAGCTGAACACGTTTATTACTTGTAGTTGAGCTAAGCCATTGCGCCAAACACGTTTATTACTTGTAGTTGAGCCAGAGATGTACTCTTATTTTTGCTTCCAAGTGTAGCTTCTATTCCCAAACATGGTTGTTGCAGGTTTGGTAGCTAATGCATCATTTGGCTGGTTTCAGGTTGGGAGTCCGGCAAGGGGAAGGAACCAGTTCACTACTCCAGCAAGGGAAACCAGCGAAGAATGTCACCAGGGAACTCCTCATGCACCAGCACTGGCCACAGGTTCAGGTTTGGAGAGTAACAAACCAGCTGGAGAGTAACAAACTCCCTATTCTGCACATTCCCTTGCGGCCTTGCCTAAATGTCGGCCATGACATGATAAAAAAAAAAAGAAGAAGAACAGATCTATATAAATGGTCCAAGTTCAGTTGCCCTATATATAAATGGTTTGCCCTACATCTACTTGATATTCAGATGAGCCAGTGTAGAAGCCAAAGTGCAAACCTGCATATATCCTTAGGATTTTTTGTTTTCAGGTATATCTAGTCTCAGGGTTTGGAGATTACACCAAGTATATATATATATACGATTCTGAATCATTAAGGAACGGGCATATGGGATTACGAGAGAAGTTGGTAATGGGCTTATGGCAAGAAACGGGCCTTAGAGACAAACTCATAATGTAGAGGAAGAATGGGACGATGGTTTTAATGGCAAGAAATTTGTTCTGGAGAGCATTAAGATGACAAGGTAGACGAAGTTCGTATCAAAATGAGATTGAGGTGATGTTCTACCGAAGTCAAATAATTAGAGTACTGTAGCAAAAATCAAGATAAGTAGTAGGACAATCCAGTTCGTTGATTAGTTGTTTTTTTTTCTTCTCATTTTTTTGTCCTAAGCTTTGTTCTTCTGCATTACTTGGAATGCATTTTCTATTGTAGCCTAAAATGAAAGCTAAAAAGGAATACTGGATCAATTTGCAGCACAAAGACAGACTGAATTAATATCAAGCATTCCTAGATAGAGCTAAATTAAGTGTCCTAAAGTTCTGGTGCGCAACTTTTATTGAAAATTCCCACATTATTGGTGCAAGCACAAGAATGAACCCATTTTTACAAACTCAGTACCATTTTGCTAAAAATCATGAGCATCTGTTTTCCCCATCAAACTCAATCAATAACACTCGATTTTCTATGGGTACACATATACAGAGATTGGATTTAGGTATTCTTTTACGCATCCAGATTATTACATCAACACATTTCGTGGATGAAAAAAAAACAAAGAAATATTGATGGGTAATAATAATTGGTGAACATACATAAAATTAGATGTAATATCAACTGTGGACAGCAGATCCAGTTCTTGTGCTTGTGACGAGGTGAAACTCTGAATCTTCAATAAGCGACTGCAAAGAAAAAAATTGAAGAACGCGCAACAGATGAAGCATATATAAAGGTACACTATATCAAAATTCCATGATGAATAGAAGTCTGAAATTAATTATGTTGTTTGTTGTTGGCGGTGGTGATGCTGCCATGATTTTGTTGTTCTTAGGGTTTCTTTTGTTGTTCTTAGGGTTTCTTTGATTTTCCTTTCTTTCATTATGTACACAGACGGAGGAGGAGGCATGGATGGAGGCTGCACTCGTGGTAGAAAACAATACTATATATATATACTAGATCTTAACCCGTGCCGTAACGGCACGGGATGTTTTGTCTCTAATACGATATTGTTCACATTCCTCTTGCTTCATTTTATTCGTGAGTAATTATTTTGATATTCAAATAGGTTTTGGGAAACAAAATGGGTTACCTGATCTTTTTATTTTTTACTTAAGCATGTTATTCCAATTTATTATCTGGACGGAGTAATAATGTTGTGCCAACATGAAAATAAAATAAAAAATACAGTAAATAAAATTTTACCCCATTTATTGTTCCATCATACCATAATTTCAAACTTCAAAAAGAATATTTCATCTAACAGTATATATACCTAAACTGCCAATCTAATTCCATGATGTTTATGAATACATTTGTTCCGAAATTATTGATAACTAAGGCTCTAAGGAGTGAAGCAAAAACCCATAATATTTTTCCTACTATAGATAAACATTATTTATTTATTTTTTTGCAAATGTGAGAGTTATAAAAATGAAGAACCCTTGGCTATTGGAAGGCTGAGATATACACACGTGAGTTGAAAAAATAAACTTATAATAGTAAATCAAAACATGTGTAAGATTCTTTCTCAATCATATTGATAACATTAAATTGAAGAAATTTGTGGATAAAAAGATTTCACACCAACTATGCTAAGTAGTGCATGAATGACGTTCTCACATCTAGTGTTACTCAAGTAATTTGGAGTTTTAAAGAGCATAGTCATTTTGATATTTGTATCTACATAAATTCAACTAACCTTCTGAAAAAAAATTATTAGTTTCAAGGTAGAGCCGACACAAACTTCTGTCGCCTTCAATGTATACAACACACATTGTGTTTAATCGGCCTTGAGATTAAACAAATACCCCAACATTAGTCAAATAATGTCTACAAATACGGGATCGAAACAAAGTGCTAACGGGAAAAATGAAAGACTAACATCAGTTCTACAAAGAAAATACCCTATATGTATCAAAGTTTGTTAACCAAACATGTATTCAAATTAAGAAAATACCCTATATGTATCATGCGTACGAAAGGTTACCAAAGATAGCAGTGGTACCAAAAACAACCATTTTGTCTTATATGATTTGGTATCATCCCAAAAGTATTTGTTACCCGCCTTTTTTGATCGTGTCAAAAACAACCAACTATACTTTTCACAATACAATGTTACCCGTCATGTAAAAAAATTTATTATTTTTGATTCAAAAGAAAAAACCAATACCACCGCCATTAAAACCATCCAAAGACCACTATTTCTTCCACCAAAACTAATGTTACCGTCTCCACCACTTAGTAACACCTTCCACCGCTTCCACCACTTACTTCTTCCTCTACTACCACCACCACCACTAATATCTATTGAAATAATTTTTGTCAAAATTATTATTTATTGATGGAGATATGTATTAATATTAATTAAGGGATATTTATGATGATAAATTAATAAATCATTTATCATGAGAAATTAATGAAACCTCAATTAATAAAACACTTATACTAATTAATATTTAAGTTGAACAAACCATAACCATAGATTTATCTTCTCTCTAGACAAATCACTTATACTAATTAATAAAATACTTATACTAATTAATATTGAAGTTGAACAAACAACCACTATTGATTTATCTTTTCTATCAATTCCAACCAAGGTGGAACAATGGTTAGAGGCCACTCTTATGACACAATAGGTCATGAGTTCGAACCTCCCGTTATAATTTTTGAAATTCCATATCTTAATTTGAGTATTCATTTTTAATTCATAATATTGGAATGAACACCACGTGTGCGACTTGTAGGGTGTGGCAGGGAGAACCACAGCCCTTGATTTATCTTTCCCACGGACAAATCCTGACCACCACTCAGCTAGGCAAACTTAGCCTAGCTTTGTTTTGTATTATAGATATATAGGGTTATACATCTGCCCGATTAAGCTAGGGTTAGCTTATAACCGTTTTCTCTGACCGGAAAATCTGCCAGCTTGATACACGTGGAGAAACTTTAGAGTGTTGGATTTTTCTTTAAGGTGGTGTTGGCTGCTAGCATTTCAGTTTCTAACGTAGGATACAAAATTCGATGCACTACCAAGTTTATGTGAAGACACAAAAACTGGTTATAGGCCATTTGTTGACATAAAATTTTCTCATCCACTGGTGGTGCTATAGTTATAAGAAATGTTAACGGCACCTCTCTGATAGTAAAGTATGGGTCTCAGTAGTTCTCAAATAGCATAAAACTAGCCTCAACAGAACCATAAGAGCACTTCATTTACTACTTAATGTTTCAGGTCAATTCTTAGTATGTGGTGGAATGGATAAGCTAATTTTCCAAGTTTTTAGTGTTGTTCAAGATGACCCATATATTACGTTACTTGAGTAATGTATCCCATCGTGTTAATCGAAGGTCAGGTTCCTAGTCAATCGTGACCATTTCTAAGCAAGCAACTTGTATGTTCAGTAGTGGAATAATTGGAGTAATGTTGATTGAATTTGATTAAAATGCAATGTGGTGATGCATTAGAATTTGGTGTTGGACAATTGTGAATATGCCGTGTTAGACTTAAATAAATCACATCATTTTTTCTATGAAGCATGATTAAGAGACAGGTGAAGAGACGAAAAATAAATAATTGGATCCACCACTACCGACCCACTAGGCAAAATTGGCTTAGAGACGTACAAACAGAAACAAGACCAGTGTTGTTGCAACTTTGCACAATATTCATGGCAAAACAAGCTGGTCATCCCCTGAATCTCACCATCATTTCATCTAAATATATACCATTTTTCCGCGAAAACAAATTGAAAGAGAATACGGATCAATAAAAGAATGTAGATCTCATTATACACAGTATATGCATCGATGTGGCATTACATTTCATGCTTCACACTTCACAGTAGTGGCGCATCCATCCTGTTGAATTTCCACACGACTTGGGTGTCAATTTACATTTCCGGGGATGGATTTTATGGAAGTGGAAGCACAGCTGGATTAGAGGGTTTTGGAACCTGTTGAACCATCTATATTATGCTTCTTCATTTGGAGGCTTCCTTTTGGGATGGAATCATTTTGATCAACTTAGTTTTTACTATCATACCAAACTACACTTTTCTTATACAGTGATAGTGAACCCAAAACTTAGATTGTTCAGCTTTCCATTCACTAAGGAAGAATACAGTTTAATCTTTCACAGTTATCCAAGAGAAAAAACTCTTTCTCTGGGAAACATGTGTTAGTGACATGGTTATTCTCAAGAGTAGATATATAACTAACACCAGAGACTCATTAGACCATTATCCATGTGAGACATACAGATACATGCAGCTCTACAGTTGTTTAAACCTTTTGGTTTCGCAACAGCTCTTACATGTTGAGCAAACTGTTGCGCCCCCAAAATTAGCAACAACCGCATTTCCATTGCCAAAATCTGTAACACCATGTTTTGGAAATTAAATTTCACCAACTCTTTCAGTTTTTAATGAAACTCTCAACCAGATCATCGTTTCTCTAAGCCAGCCCTTCCTCTAAGATAGGAAACAACAAACAACAATTTTTGCATTTTTATTATATATATATATATATAAAACAACATTTTTCCATTTTTATTATTTATTATATATAGATATATATATTGATAAGACAACAATATTCCGTTATTATATCGGAATTAGATAGACAAGCAAACTCAGCCAGAGGAGTTTTTATTCTCATACACGAGCAAAATAAAGACAACATCTCCAAATACCCAAGATGCTTAACCCAGAAGTTCTGTTTATGCACAAACTTCAGGATTCTTAGCAAGGTAGCGACCAACAATTTCGAGGGTCTCTCGAACCTTTTCAATTCGAGAATCCAATTCATCTTCAACTAGGTCAACATCACCTTTTGGCACGAAATCGCTACTCATTTTTATCTCCGATCCTCCATGTGCAGTAGGTTCAAATTTGCAATGCGTAACAACTAGACCAGCCATATCGTCTGCATCGGAATGAGACATAGTGCACCTGCAAGTCAATTTTTCCATATCTATCTTGTCCAACTTTAGCTTCATTCCTAAATGAGATCAAGAACAATCAGTAAAATTGATCAGAACACACTGTTGGTAAAAACCAGAAAAGAAAAAAAAAAACTGTTTTCATCAACTATATATTTATGTTTGTTTCTGTGATTGAAAATGAGGTTTGCAACACCCAAGTGAATAAAAGCTGGGACAAGAAGAAAAGAGAATATAATAGGAGAAAAAGATTTAAATACCTTCAGCAAAGGTAATATGCATGACGCTACCATCCGAGTCTAGGTTAGCACTTGTTATTGCTTTTGGCACGATTTGGGAAGCAAAGTATGACCTTCCACGAATATAGCTCGAAAAAGCCTGTCAGTTGAGATTGGGCTACTAGGGCTATTATCTGCTGAGCCTCCGGCTCCGGTGCTCATAACCATAGGATAAGGTCTTCCTTCGTCTCCGGTGCTCCTAACCCGATGATAATGCACATTGACATTGCCGCTAATATCAATGCTAGTGTTGCCACCCATGTTTGTTTCTACAGGAACTTGATAAGAGAAAGGAAAGATTGAATGGCTAGCTAATAGTTGAAGTTGTAAAGATGTTGAGGTCCATAATTTGGTATTTATAGATATCAAAGTCACCTCCTTGGTCAATTTGTCTTGCAAAAAAAATAATATAAAAGACACAGTGATAATAATATTTAAATACTACGACAGCATGCCTCATTTTTTGAAAATTGAGACACTGTAAGCCTACGAAAGCATCAGAGTAAACGCCTACGTCTCATGATGACAACATATATAGGAATTTAATGATAATATGGTTCATTTGAGAGATACATCGATCCAACCATGTTATAGAATTATTGCAGGTAGTTCAACTGTACCATCAAATAACCCTTTAGCCCGACTAGCTGTTCGAGTCAAAGAATTTATTACTCATTTGCTTAAATTAAGAAACTAAAGAAAATAAAAAATAAAATAAAAAACTATAAACAATATGACTGTACTTTTTGCTTGGCTATACACACATTCTCATGAAACTCAACCGCTATGGAGCATCTAGCTCAAATGTGGTGAAACCGTTAGGCTTGGCTTGGCCATAGATGAGAACACATCTGTTTCTCATTATGGCTAAGCAATGCTCGACAGAAATTGAGTTTCCGTAGTATACGGATCTGAAAAAGTGAATGTATCATTAAATTTTAATACATCTCGCTAAATTCCAATTTATTAATTAAAAACCGAAATATCGGATCTCGAAAAACTATTTACCGAAACTTAGTTTCCGTCACCATAAGCCAAAAAATGTGCATCTACCATAGTTGTTGCCATGTTGGTCTCTTTTGCTAAGTTATATTTAAACTATGGCCAAGCAAAATGGCCAACCATAATTCTTGGCCTAAAGGTGGTGGAAAAAATAAGGTCTTTTGGAAGGCGATGTATCCAAAACAAGAGACCAAGAGTGCATATATAAACAAGTGAGCAATTAATAATGGATCCATTACTCATGAGGAAAGATACAAATCATGGAAAAACCCGGCCAAGTGAGACATTATTAATGCAATAATAGAATGTGGTTGGACGTTGAGGTTTAGATGGATTTCTTTTATTAGAATTTACTAGATTAATTCCCGTGCTAGGCGTTTATTATTTGGTGCGCATGCGAATACATTAAATAGATGGAGAAAAGATAGGAATTTTATTTATTTATTCCTTTAGTATTACTTTCGGGGTCTTGTTAACTTGTATACTAGTATACATGTTAAGGATTCAATCATTACTTTCTTTTTGTCTTGGAATTTGATAAAGTCTTGTTAATAACTCTTTTTTTATGTTGGAATTTGATAAATTTTATTGGAAAGATAGTTAGGGAAATGTTTTCATGTTAATTAGAAAACATCTATTCCGTTTTTACCCTTATTTACTTTTATAGGTATACTTTAATAGATTTATCAGAAAGAAAATTTGGTGAATATGCGTTTTAACGTATGCCCCACATGATGACTAAGGTCTTTGGCTAAATTAATTAGCGAAGATTATGGGATTTCCTTAAATTATTAACTTAACTCGATACAAAATCCTATTGTTTTGATAATTATTTTTCTCCAAGAAAAATCTTGTGAGAGACATATAAACAATTAAAGTTGAGCGCTCCTAAAATATTCTCTAGAAATCTTTAAAACCTAATATGCGGAAGGAAATAAATGGGAAAAAATCGCATCAAACTTGAAAGATGAAATGGAGAAGAATAAAATATTTGGTTTATGCAAAACAATGTTCACCATCAGATGTGCGGACATAATTTATTCAACATTAGTTAGGAGTTATTTGCTAAACATAAGACTAGGTCCCACTTTGTAATAAACGATTCAATCCACCTTCAAATTTCCTATGAGGATAAAATAACCATTAATCAATAAGGGTAGAGTAGGTATTTACGTTTCATTGGTATTTAATATCGGATAAACCGAGATTGTTACATTTTTTTATAAATAATCACTAAATCCAAGGTAAAAAGTAGAGTATATAATGTCCCTTAACGTATGCCCTGTTATACAAGTTAATAGAACCCTTACTTTCAATTGATCATGTATATTTTGTGGTGACCAAAAATGTGATGATGAGTTGATCATCGATCTATCGCGAGACTATTGAAGCATTAACATTGATAACATCAGAGTAAATGCATCCTACTCCTTGGATGATGAAACATCACGGTTCTGGCCTGCTAACCTCTCCATAGAGATTAGATTTTTTCATAAATTATAAAAATGGCGTAGGATTCGACCTGCTCTCTAAGAGTGTTGCAGTCTTTGTTTAGATTGTTTTTGTTCTGCCGTCTAAGTTTAGTTGATGCGGTCTTGGGTCTGTAATTTCTTTATTTTGGCTGTCTCGTGTTGTCGAGCCGCTTTCTCTTCTTGATTTTCGTTGGCTTGTCCAACCTTTCTCGAATATAACTTTTTCCTTCGGGACATAGGACCACATCTTCTTATATATATCAAAATGGAGGTAAAGTTTATAATCTGTTTCCCAACATCCAAACTTAAAATCTTAAAATTATTTATTTTTCAATTTTATTTTTCGATCGATAATGTAATGGAACGAGTGTATCAGACTCTGGAATGCTGCCTTATTAACCTCTTAGTAGAGATTAGATTTCCTCATAAATTATAAAAAGGGAAAAAAGCTCAAATACCCAATGGGGGTGGGGGATGGGGGTGTCAACTTCAAAAATGTCTCGAGTTTTTGAAAAAAGATGAAATGTCCCATACCGTCAAGTTTGTCATTCAATGTAGTTAAGTACAGTAAAAACTTCATATATTAATAGGCTTGGGACTTCAAAAAATTATTAATATATGGAGTTTATTAATATGAGGAGGTATACCAAAACCTATTAAATAATAATGGATGTGAATGTCTTCCTTAATCATCCAAATGAGCAACAAGTCGTATATGCTTTAACCAATGAAGAAATAATCGATGGAATTAGACAAGAAGCAAAGGGATATAATCATGATGATGATAATACGGAAATAACAAAAGTTTCATTTCAAGAAGCTTTAAACATGATCGACAAGTTGAAATTTTTTTGTCCCATAGTAATAAGAGCTTACGCATCTGCAAATCAAAAAGTTACATCAATTTTCTCAAAAAACTATAGATAAATATTTTATTCTATCTTAAATTTCGATGTAACAAGATCTATAAGTTTCCAATAATAACGATTATATTAATATATTGAGGTAAAGTTCTCGTGGTCGGACTAAAAAAATCTATTAATATTAAAATGTGGAGGTTATTACTATTTATAATCGGCCCAAGTTGGGACTATTATATTTTATTAATATATAGAGTTTATTAATATATATGGAGTTTTTACTGTAATGAAATTGGCACACATGTGAACTCACACACGTGAAAAAAAGTGACATTTGACCTTAACTTTTATTAAATTGACCTTTTCTTCTTAGAAAATGACCACCCTTGATATTATGACATGTGTCATATTCTCACCACCACCACTGCCGCCTCCTTCACCACCACCGCCGTCGCTAGAACCTCCATCGTCACCACCGTCGCCGCCAAAACCGCCGCCACCATCGTCAGCACCTCTGCTGCCACCACCACGATCACCATCGTCGACGTTGCCGCCGCCGCAACCACCACCCCTAAACCCTAGACCTTCAACCTAAAACTTAGAAACCCTTGACCCTGAAAGGATATTATTGTCTTTTTTTCACATGTGTGAAATCACATATGTGCCAAATTCATTACTTAACTATCTTGGATCGTGCCAAATTCATTACTTAACTATCTTGGATCGAAAATTTAACGGATCGAGACATTTTAATTTTCTTTTAAAAATCTAGGGCATTTTCGCATCATATGGTAGGGACGGCCCTGCAATATAAGCGACACAAGGGACGCTTGAGGCCACGTAATGAAAGGGGCCACAAAATGAAAACGTTCCTTTTAGGTTTCACAAAATAAAATAAGGATTTTAGGTTTCATAACTAAAAAAGTAGAATTGTAGGGGTTACTAATTAGAAAGAACGGATTTATGAGGACCTTGAGAGAAATAATGTTTTATATTTATATTTCTTTTTGCTAAACTGTGGGCCACCAAACAATGAGGCTTTAGCCTACTAAAAATGCAGGACCGGGCCTGACATATGGGGTTGGAATTCGAAATCGGAACACTGATATCATTACCCAGTGACTTTATAGTTACACTATAGACATTGGCCGGAAACTTGCACTATAGACATTGGCTGGAAACTTGCAAAAAGAAAAAATAAATAAATAATATATATATTCATAATGTGGAGAAAATAATGATGATGTCCTTTTAAAAAGGTACCCCAACTTGATGACGAGCAACTACCAACTAACCAATACTTGTTGATATTCTACGTTGCATAAATATAGATGGTTGGGTGACTAATTTTAGATGGGTGAATAATAATTGTCTATATTTCTATTAAAAGACACGATAGGTAGTAGTGTTGGAATTCTCTTGAGCCTAGTATGCTACTTATATCTTCAATTATTACTTTTGTATAACAACAGTACGTGACAAAATTAGTAATAACCTTCAGACAAAATTAGTAATATAGATTCATGGCGTGACAAAATACTAGATACCTTAGCTAACTCCGTTTTGGTGATCCATGTAATCATCAGACTACCAGAGTGGGAGGTGGCAGTTAAATTTGTTGGAAAATCATCACCAGCTCACTAAATTTTTGTAAATTTATGCAAAATTGATCACTCCAACTAGCCTTCTGCCGATCGTATGCCACCCGCAGGCTAGACAATTGAACCCGAACCAATTCCAATTCCCCGGATACTTGGTTAAATCTCTGAAGCTTCTCACGAGACTCTTGGCTAAACTTCTCAGCGGCATTTTTTTCCCTTAGAATCCGTTGTCGATCAACATGCAAGTCTCTGTTTTGAAGCCTTAGTCGTTCACACTGACTCTCCAAATTATCGGCCAACAACGTCTGGTTAGCGGCAATATCTTGGACCCGAGAAAGACTCGCCCGAAGATTATCAATCTCCTCTGGCACATACTCAAACGTCTCATAACGGTAAAGCTTGACTCGAAGGTCTTCAATCTCGGCTTCTTGACGATCAATTTTGTCATCCTCATTGACGATTCGTTGGTGAAGATTTGCAACATGACTTCGTTCAATATCCAACTTCCTCTTTAACAAACGATATTCCGAAGCGGCATCGACATTAATACAAAACATCTCGGCTAGGAAGGTAATACTTAACTCAGGATATTGGCACTCTGAGAACCAATCATCAATACATAAGTTTCAAGCAAGTACCTTGGGTCTCGGCGATCGCTTCTCCAACTCTCGGGTTCGTTCGCGTTCTTGCCGCATGAGAGATGAAGACCTTCCTTTTAGGCTAGCTCCCTACGGCGAAGAGCTGACATCCAATAATGCTCGGTTGGCGACTGAGAAGATTATGCGCATCGGCAACCAGTGACGGAGATGGAAAATAAAGCTTGGGGTGGCTTGAAAACTAATTGGGTTGGTTGGGGGGTGGCTTAATTAAGCTTGTTTCTTACCCATGAATTCTTTTAGTCAATCTTGCAACCATGGTAGAACTTTGCGTTTTTGGACTTTGGGCTGGCTTAAATGTAGTTCCGCCACTTGCCAAAGCAACTATCCCACGTCGTAAATATACAGTTAAGAAAAATAACTCACCATACGGTCAAAGGTATCCTTCAGACCGGTAGAATACTAGGACACAACTTTGATCATTTCTTCGTCGGTTAGGGAGACAAAGTCGGGATAAGTCATAGCCCCTAGAGAATTACACACTGGGCTCGAGAAAGTGAAGAAGGTATTCCTACCCGAGCTCGGGGCAGGAGTAACAGGAGGCACGTTTCCCACCAAGTCTCCCTCAGGAGCCACATTTTCCTCGCCACCAGCAAACTTTTCTTCCCGCGTCGGCTCCTCTTCCTCATCCATACCACCGGTCGTGTCCTCCTCGTCAAACAGATCGTCATCATCATCACCATTAGATACCAATAGTAGAACACCATCGTCGAGGTGACACTTTTACCAGCGGGTGGCTGGGGCATCCCTTTCCCTGGGGAAGACTCATCGCCTTTCGGCTCATTACCCTTTTCACTAGGTGTTTATGGGTGAAAACTACTCCTGCTAAATTTGGTAATTTGGGGTGTGTGGATGAGGAATGAATCTAAACCTAAACAAATGCCTTTGCGCGGTGAGTGCTTGTAGATTCGAAATCAATCTGTGCAAGTCCGGCCTAAACCAAGAAATGGCCGTTCCGGACTTGTTTCGGTCACAAAGTGAAGGAGATGGGGTTGATCTTAGGGAGGGAAGCGAAGAAGGTGTTGAGATTGTGAAGGTGTTGGCTTGCTTATGACTTGTAACAGGAAAATGAACAAGCTTACGATTGGTGTAAGTAAGCTCTGGTGTTTTTTCTTGTTGTTGTTTTCCTCTGTCTTTTGGAAATAGGGCGGAGAACCTATTTATACAAGTCATTGAGCCTTATTCACGTCTCTCGTGGGAAGTGGAGGAAGTGGAGTGATGGAGTAGTGGAGTTGTGTGTTGGTACCACACGACAAGTCTTGCCCACATCTCTTGTTCATCTCTAACCGTCTATGACTCCCTAACACGTTCTTGTGATGGCGCGTTGCACGCTGCACGTTGTAAACCGCCAGACCAATACCCCAGTATGTATCCCCCAGTTTGTGACATGATTGATGTCTGGAATGTATGGATCGTAGATCCACGAAAGGTAACATGTAATGCTAAATTGAATAAACTGCGTTATTCAAGAAGTTGATACTTGTGAAGTATCGTGTGTATTTTATGCGAGTGTAGTGCATCATGGTGTGGTAAAGTGACGGGTGATGACGCCTCACTTGACCAATTAACTCTGACCGAGGGTTGTATAAACCAGGCTGGTGAAGTCGGACGGACGAAATGATCTTTGAGACACTCATCTGCGACCGTTACTAAATTAGGGTTTTTGAAGAGGTGCGCAAGCATCACTCTTGACTTGGTCGAAACCAAGCATGGGAAGGATTTTGGAAAGGACCGGCCAGGGCGTGCGTGTAGACTGACATGCCGGTGTACACGTCCATATCTCATTGTCCCATGAAGGTGCGATCTAGGCCACTCAATTTGACCAGGCAAGAGGAGTGGTGGAGATCGATTTTGTAATAGGAATTTGGTACCGCAAAAGACGTGCACCATGCTCACTTACGGCGCGCGTTCCCAAGATGACCTAACTTGGTCGGTCTTGGCCGACCGGTCTGGTGTGTAAGTGGTAGGCTGGTGTTCACGCCTACACCACGACTATCCCATGAAAACATGATCGAACCATTCAAATCGTCCGGCGAAGTTGAGCGGTCGAGATCGGTTGTGGTTTGGGAGGTGTGACCACGCTAGTTTGGGCGTGCGTTTTGGATTAGCCAGGCATGATATGCCTTGGACGATCGGGCGAGGGGATAGATGGGCCCACCACTAGTCCAAAATGCGGAATTTAGGACAGACCAAAGCGCCGAAAATACGGTTATAAGACTAATACCATCTGTCCTAAAGTCTGTCCTATTTTCGGTGTACTATTTATAATAGGACGGTTTGTATATTTGTCTAAAAAAACAACAAATTAGTTCTCGTCTAAAATTAACGATCGAACATGAATGTCGAATTGTATAATCGGATATTGGACATATCGATTAAGGTGAGTCAGTTCCAGATTTAATCGGGCGATTGATTCCAGACAAATCGATTGATCGAGTCGGTTTCGAGCAAATCGATTGGGCGAGTCGGTTTTCAACCAAACTTGATTCGGGCGAGTGGCCAATTGAATACGATTCAGGGTGACTCAGCCTAATCTGATTCAGTCTATAAGAAAATATTTTTCTCGTTATTGTTTTTGTATCAATACTACATACGAGATTTGCAAGCAAACACAACCAATTCTATTAAACTTTGAATTCAGTCAACAACTTAACAACCCAAACATCTCTAAATTCAACAACTACATGTTCAAAACAACAAAGAAGGGGAAAAGAAAGAAATAAAGTATGATTTAACATCCAACTGAACGAGTCACGTATTGCTTTGGCCATTCAATCGTCTCACCGAGAACAATATCTCCAAGTTTTCCATCTCCAACACATAGTTCCATATGTTCATCGACAATTTCATCAACGTCGACTTCATAGTTCGTCATTTGGGGATGTACTAAAATTAACACGTCCAAGTGCAACTACTTTCTTCCTTAAATTCCTCAAGACGCATCCGATTGCTTGATTCGTCAATCGGTAGTATGGGACCAAATTGTTATATGGAGTGAAATTTATACAAAGAAAATATAGAAATTGAGAAAAAGTATGGAATTTTTTGGTACGTATCAACAAACGGGCATGATGCTTTGAAAAGATGCAACCAAAAGATCAATCATCAAGATCTACGGATCATCATATAGACTTATAATAAGTCGAGAACCCTTTATTCTACTTAGAAAAATGTCATCGGGAAAGAACAATTAACAAGCACATCATACCCGTAGTGGAGCAAAGCGGTGGAGGGTTGAGAAGTATTGTTATCCCGCCTTTTCGCCACAAAAACATTAAATCATTCCTCTAAAGCATTCATCCGAGTTTGAAGACCTTGATTCTTCAATTTCTCAATACGTAATTGTTCCCTACATTTTGCGAAGCAAGAATTTGTCTTTGATACCTCGCCACCCATCCCACGTACATAGCCCTTTCCATCACGTCCAAAGACCTATTAGAACAATAATAACAATTTCAGCAGAACGAGATGGTATAAAAGTCACCAAAATCTAATTACTTCTGAAGATACAATATCATGGTAAATTTCATTTCCACCAACCGATGAAACAACATCAGAATCCAAATGCTTTTGTGTTGATGAGTTAGGATCGCGTTCATATATTTCTCTAACCTCTTCCTGCACAATGCATGACATAATTTCATTGCTAAGTTAAAATTATATGACCAATTAATTATACCTGACGCTCGAGAAATCAACAAAACTTACCACTTTCTTTGCTGCAACATGTTTAGGATGTGTCGGATCATCTGGGATATCCTTGTAGACATGTGTAGCCATATACAGTACAGGTCTATCAACCTTACCATCTGGGTTCTCCTTTTTCTGTTACGATAACATCACAAAAAGGAATTTTCATATTCAATCTAGTTGACTACTAATAGTGGGCAGTAAATTCATTCTATACTAGCACATGGATAATTGTAATAGAAAACAAGTAATACGATAAAGTTACCATCGATGTTCCACTCTTGGAATGCCTTTTCTGAGTACTATGTGGTGTTATTACACTGGACCTTGCAACCTTCCCTCTTTCCCTAGCTTCTTCAAATTTCTTGGATAAATATATATCAAGAAAGTCGGGCCAATCTTCCTTTTTACGCCTTCGGGCACATTATTTCTCAATTCAAACAACAGTTCCATTTTTGAAACTCATCACAGTTGCATAAAGGGTGGCCTTTCTATATTTCCATGATTTGTTTGCTTTGATCAAAATCCTTTTTAGCAGCTACAGTACGTTGTAATAAGCGCACGGAGTAATTGTAATATTATAAGTCACATACAAAAAAATGCACGAGTTAGGAAAGAAAAAAAATCCACTCACTCGAATACGATTCCGGATCTCTTCCTTCATATTCTTGTCAACTTGTTTCCAACCCTTTATCCCAGGGGGGACTACTGACCTAGCAATAATTCCTAGTCTGGTTGCAAATTGCTCGACCCAATGTCCTCTGGTAGTCCATACTCATTATATTCCATTGGCATAAGATCATTTGCATTACGGTTATTGCTTGTTTCGTTTGTTATAGGGTCACTCTGGGATGAAGAATGAACATTATGATACTCTTCGGATTGGGAACCAGCAAAGTCATGATCTGTGGTGAGCCAAAGTTTGTGAGAGCCGTTACTTGGAGACCAGGAGTTATTATCCATGATTCACTACAAAGTAGAGCGAAGAAACAATTATTAAATATACAAACTGATGAATCGACATACATAAGGAATTATATAAGACTCGGGTTCTAGAACCATTTAAATCACAAACAATGGATGAATAAATTCTGCTAGAGTTCAGTACCTTGCCTTTGCCTTTGTTCCTTAGTATCTTCTTTAGCCTTAATTGTTCCTGTAACAATAGCAAACGTGATTATTATTCGAATGACATACAACATAAAATTTCACTGTAAGCATAATATAGGTACTGCCTACGGGGGAAGTACAGAGCTCATTAGAACTTATCACCAAAAGCACTGTTTCAGCCCTTCAAGTAAAGTTTACATGAAATCTAAGTATATATAATAATGCCAAATGGACATGGCAGTTTAACAAAAATTCCATAAACTGCTCGGGGTTTCACAAATCAAAATGCTTAAATCGAGTATAATTTCAATATCATGGGGATAAAAAATAAAATCATCAAGAATATCTAGTTTATATGATTCTTTCTAAACAAATCAAAGGAAATTTGATGTGATTATGGTTAAGTATGTGCCGGAGAAACACGATTAAAGATTGGCCCTTCCGGATATCTAGGGAAAGGAATCACGTCTCCGATATTATCAAGGGTAGAAAAAAGCACCATACGCTCAAAACAGCTTGCAATTTGTAAGAAGTATGGTCAAAAGACCATACTTTTGCTTCCTGATATATTCATCTATTGGTGGTATAAACTGATTTAGGGTAGGATTAGCTAGTGATGGAACATGAGGGTGCATCTGTAATGTGAAGATTGTGGATTTAGGGGTCTTATAACCATTTCAAATCTGAACTCAAATCACCATTAGAAATCAACATTATTCAAAAAAAAAAAAAAAAAAAAAATCAAATGAAGGTTATGACAATATGATAACAATATGATAAGTAAACGCTTATTTGTGGTCCTATTCACTTTTGGTTCTCTTCATTAAGTGAGTGAGTACGGGGTATTTTCTTGCTTAGCGAGAGAGATATCTTGCATATCACAAGATGCCAAACATCCATTTTACAGTAATTTAACAAAACAAATTCTTCTCAACTCATATCTGAATTTATGAAAAATGGATACTCTTCTAAATATTTCATCTTTGATAAACCCATGATGGAGGAGAATACGGAGGTGGTTAGTTTCTCTATCCTCTTCAGTATTGACTCGAGTAGTTTGGTTTTAAGAGCTAAGATTTAGGTTTCGGCCGTAGGATCAGTTTTATCAAAGGTCTAAATTAATTGTAAAATTTAATTGGTTTTAATCGGTTTATCCGGATTCTAAAATATTTCCAATCCGAAATATGAACCGCCCGATCTTTAATTATCAACGGTACCTAAAATTTTATTGTGGAGGGAATTTTGGTCTTTTGGTGGAAAAATCTGAATTATTTTAGAGGGAAATTAGGTGCGAGGTTTAGTTTTTCCCTCGTGGGAAATATGGCACCATCTGACACGGCCTAGTGAGAGTCATAAAAATAAATAAAAATCATTGTAAATGAATTTTAATAGCTAACATATTATAAGTGAATTTTAAGAGTCATGTATTATGAATTTTAGGAGCTAACATATTAGTATAAGTGAATTTTAAGAGTTACAAAAATAAATAAAAATCATTACAAATGAATCTTAAGAGCTAGCATATTATAAGTGAATTTTATATTTATTCAAAAATCAATATTTATAGGGTCATAGAATACTAAATTATAAGAAGCTAAAAGATATCCAAAGAGAAAATATTCTAAGGAGCTAAAAAAAATCAACAGGAAAAAATATCAATAAGCCGAGCTTCAATTGGTATTCGTCCACTCGGTGTTGCATCCAAGAATGACATTGCGGCACGGAATATACAACAATGCATATCTTTGAAGAGTATTGTGGCAGTCTTGTACCCAATTGACCCTAACAAAAATTCGAAATTGCATGTTTTGCTAGCTTATTAGCATCTCTGGGTTCACAAGAATAGACCCGAGTTATCAAAACTACTTCCTAATAAAACCATACTGTCTCCAATCCGGCTATTTGTTGTCCATTTGATGACATTCCTAGCTCAGTTGATAGCTCTCACTACACACGTGAGTCCCCTTCCGGATGAATGCTCCTAACACCTTTCTCCTTTGCCCATCTTATCGCCAAAAGTGCAAAGATCTGCCGCTTGCTTCAGCAATCGGTGCTGTTGTGGACCATGATCCAGCTCCATGTTGCCGACCTGCACAATCTCTCATTATTAGTCCCAGAATCTTTAATAAATGTCGTCTCCAATATTAATCTTATAAACGGTGGTTACTTCAAGGAATGGTCTAACATTAGGAGGCTTCTTCGGTCGGCAAGCAAAAAGTAAGTTCTACTACGGTGGGGGTTGGCTGGGCTACCAAGAGTGCCAAATTTCGTCGAGATAATGATGAGTGATCGTTTTGAGTTAGATGATGGCTTCTGGTCTTGTGGCCAAGATTCGGCTTCAATTCCTTTTTAAGCGGTACGACCCTTATGGTTTGAAAGGCTCATGAAGGTTATCTAATTCGATTTTGGTATTAATAAGCTGCCAGAGAGCAGAGACCATCGGTGCTCAGGGCAAATCGGAAGAGTAAAGGCACAAGTGACAAGACATATTTGAATTGATTATCAAGTCGGCGAGTAACTTGTCATGGAAGCTGTTTGCCAATCTCAATATATAATTTCTCACCTCTAAGAGGCGAGAGATACACTAGCGAGAATATCCAAGGATATATACAATAGCAATGAGGTTGAGAATCTCACAAAATCATTAAGATTGTTCGAGATATATTAAGTGCATAAAGAACTTTTTATCAATATGCTTTTGAAACCTTAGTATGATGTGATAAGTTTTGTGTTTCAAGATCTTGATTTGCAAGTCGCTTGTAAATATATAAGAGCATACCTTCTCTTTGGCACATGACAAGAGACATTGCTAATGGTCTTTTCCGTGGCGCTTTGCAGCCATCCTTCCCCACGATCACTCTTCTTCCGAATAAAATCCATCTACAAATGTTTCGATATCAAGGGAGCTTCACTTGCTTTACCTGTAAAAACAAAAGGATCCTCCAGTGAATTAACATTTGGACCATTTCTCACGGGAGATTCTAAAACAAAATGCCACTTTTCGTTTGGCCTACTCTCATCCTTGCAATAAAAGACTTGGCTAGCTTGAGAAGAATGAATAAATGGCTCATCGTCATCACTTGTGTTTCTCATAAACCTTTCGAAGTTCACGAATGTCACATTCGTTTCTGCGTCTACATAACATCCATTCACTTTGTCTTCGATACGAACCCAATCACAATAAAAAACAGTTTGTGTGAAGTCATAATAATTAAGTTCCAGTATCATTCTTACGATCCCGAAGTAAGCAGCTGTTTATGGGTGAAAATCGTTTCTGCTGATTTCGGTAATCTCGGTGGGTGAGTGAGGAACTGATTCAAACCCTAAACAAATGTCTTTGCACGTGAGCACTTTATAGGTTCGAGAGATCAACTGTACAAGTCCGGCCTAAACCAAGAAATGGTCGTTCCGGACTTGCTTGGTCACAAAGTGGAGGAGAAGGGTTGATTTGGGGAGGGAAGCAAAGAAAGGTGTTGAGACCGAGTAGTTACGAGAGAGTAGCGTCTCGACTTGTATCGAGAAAGTGAAAGCTTCGGGTGCTTGCAAGAGGTGGAAGCTTTTGGGAGAGCTTGCAAAGTTGCCTTTACGAGAGTGTAAGTGTAGTATCTTTCTCTGACCGAGACTTGTTGTCCGGTGGAAATAGGTAAGACCTATTTATACAAGTCGAGATTGAAACGTACCACGGCCTCATGATGGAAGAGAGTAAAGAGTGAAATAATGGGAGGAGGTGGTAACCGCATGGTTTAATGGGTGAAAACGTTTTCACCATTATTTCCTCTTTTATTTGACCGCTTTATTCCTTTTCACGCTTTCTTAATGTGAGCGTAGTATACGCTGCATCTTTGTGACCGCCAAACCAAAACCCTAAAGAAGCATCCCCAGTTTGTGTTGATGTCTCGAGTGTTGGTTGCATCTTGAGTGCAAGTGGCGCTGCTAGTGGCGCGTGTGGCATGTGCGGAATGCCTTGGTGGTAAGTTGCACGGCTTGCAAGTTAGGTTACCGGCGTGTGTGTTTGGCATGTGCGAAATGCCTTGGTGGTAGGTTGCACGGTTTGCAAGTTAGGCTACCAGCGTGTGTGTTTGGCATGTGCCAGTGGCATGCGTGGCCATTAGGGCCGTGACCTTGATAGGGAAACTAGCTAGCGAGCATGTTGGCATGTGCCAATGGCATGCGTGGCCGTTAGGCGTGATTTTGGTAGGAAACTAGCTAGCGAGCATGTTGGCATGTGCCAAAGGCATGTATGGCCGTTAGGGCCGTGATTTTGCTAGGGAAACTAGCTAGCGAGCATGTTGGCATGTGCCAAAGGCATGCATGGCCGTTAGGGCCGTGATTTTGCTAGGGAGACTAGCTAGCGAGCATGTTGGCATGTGCCAAAGGCATGCATGGCTTGTTGGGCGTTGACCTAGTTGCAAGTCTTGCAAGTCTAGGGCGCTATGTTGGGCGTGGGCCAACGGCATAGCGGCTTGGAAATATGGCTTGCGGAACGTGTTGGCATGTGCCAATGGCACGTGCGGCCATGTTGACCTAGTTGCAAGTCTTGCAAGCCTAGGGCGCTATGTTGGGCGTGGGCCAAAGGCATAGCGGCTTGGAAATATGGCTTGCGGAACGTGTTGGCATGTGCCAATGACACGTGTGGCCATGTTGACCTAGTTGCAAGTCTTGCAAGCCTAGGGCGCTATGTATGGCGTGGGCCAAAGGCATAGCGGCTTGGAATTTGGCGTTGTTGCCATGGTGCGCATGGTGCGGCTTGGTTTGGCATCGTTGCCATGGTGCGCGAGAGTTGCCGGCTTGGTTTGGCATGGTTGCCATGGTGCGCTTGAGTGCGGCTTGGTTTGGCATGGTTGCCATGGTGCGCTTGAAATGCGACTTGGTTTGGCATGGTTTCCATGGTGCGTGAGATGTTGGCGTGGTTTGGCATGGTTGCCATGGTGCGCAGAGTGCGGCTTGGTTTGGCATGGTTGCCATGGTGCGCAGAGTGCGGCTTAGTTTGGCATGGTTGCCATGGTGCGTAGTATGCGACTTGGTTTGGCATGGTTGCCATGGTGCGCAGTATGCGGCTTGGTTTGGCATCGTTGCCATGGTGCGCAGAGTGCGACTTGGTTTGGCATGGTTGCCATGGTCTTGAGATGCGGCTTGGTTTGGCATGGTTGCCATGGCGCGTTGCCATGATACGACTTGGTTTGGCATGGTTGCCATGGTGCATGATGATGCGACTTGGTTTGGCATGGTTGCCATGGTGCGCGATATGCGGCTTGGTTTGGCATGGTTGCCATGGTGCGCAGATATGCGGCTTGGTTTTGGAATTAGGGTTACGTGTTGAAAACCCTAATCTGGTATTTTGAAAAAATACCCCTATTAATTATTTACACGAGTTAAATGCTCTTATTCAATGTGTTGCGGGTAACACTAGGTCATGGGGTTTTACGATTTTACCCCTTGTCTAAAAACCACCATCAACATTAAGTCCCCGCTTAGCTCGGAGCAGGGGCTTTGTTGTGAGGTAAGCATAAGATGGTGACAAACTATAAACAAAGACAACCGTAAAGAGAATTGAGGAGGCTTGTCGACCTTTCATAAATAGGATTTGGAATCCTTGCCTCGGTAGTTTTGCACAAATCGGGAGTGGCGCAATTGGGAAGTCGGCATCATTGAGAGGCGGGGAAGCTTGGCGTGCTAGGCGCAGTGGGACCGGCGCAAGGTAGGGAAGGCTGTGCGTGCTTCTTGGGCGTGACTTGGGCGGTCATTGGGAAGTTGACGCGAGTTAGGAAGCTGGGCGTGCTAGGTGGTGGGAAGGGCACAAGGTGGGGCGATTGCGCTATTGGCGAGACCGGTGTAAACAAGGAGGAGTAGGTGTTTCTACGAGATAGCAAAGTTTCATTGTTTTGCCTTCCTTCACGCGCGCGGCTTCGATTAGGGCATTGTCCATGCTAAAATGGAAGCGTTATGTCTCCTCATTGCTTCCTTTCCTTTTTAAGGTTACGTATTCATACCCAACGTAATTGCATCGTCTCCCTTGTTTGAGAAAGGGTTCTTCTTGTTGGGTTTCTCCATTTGTCATGTCTCACAGAGACGAATCATCTTCTAACCATCCAGATTCTCCAGGTGAAGGCGCGAGGTCTGACTCTTGTAGGAGCATCCCAACAAAGGTTATTCGGGTTAAGAAAAATCATACCGGTATGTTTTCTTCTTCTTTGGTGGACTGTGTCTTCGGAGCTTTGATAATGAGGGGATCCCGTGTATATCTTCCGTCCTCAAGTATGTTTACGTATTTCCACCTTTGTCGTAATTCTTTGTTGTAGTGAAGCTCATTTGGTATCAACGAATGAGGGGAAGCTTGGTTCTTGGTAGGAGATATAATCAGGAGAGACTACATTGTCGTGGTAACAAAGTAGGATGGCTGATATTCCATGGGCTTCCGTGGAAGTAGGAGGATTGGATGGATGCGTAAGCGAGCAAACTCTTGTAGGAAGGAGTGGCGTTGAAGCGAACGTTGAGGCGAGCCGCTCTTTGAAAACGTTGATGCATAGCCACCACGGAGAGAACGTTGATGCGGAGCTACTTACGGAGAGAATCTTTGAAACGACGTCTTGAAACTCTCGAGCCTTGAGCGGTTACCATTTTGAAGTCGGAGGCGCGTCACGTTCTGTCATACTCGACATCCCTCAAGAGAACGAGAGGTTAGGAGCCCCAGGTTCCATCTATCAATCGTGCTTTCTAGGAGAGGTTGAGGTTTGGGAACGGCTTCCCTGGCGAGGAAACGCCCTTTCCCGATACAATGTGGTTGAGGGGTGCAAATATGTCTTGACGCTACGCCTTGGAGAAACATAGAATCTCACATAACTATTTCATCATATCTTTACGACTTTGTGGGCGAAGTTCCCATTGTGCTTGGTCCTGACGGGGAGAAGGGTCTCCGTGAACTCAAGAGAGTTGTTGATTTCCCTTGCTTTCGATTTTTGGAGAAGTCCTTCCGATCTTCACGTGTGACGAAATTGGATTGCTTATCCCCTTCTACTCGGGCATTCAAGAGCAACGCGAGCCTTTTCATCTATAAACGCACGTCTTCTTTCAAGTATCTATCATCAAATCAACAGTCTTTGAAAGGAGGGTCGCTTCTTAGGATCTTCCAGGTATCTTGTCCCGATGGTGGAGTAGCGTTTACGGTGACGGTTGGAGCTGCCATGCTTGAAGAACCGTTGGGGTGGCGGAAGCGGCTGCAGTTACAGTGATCGTAAGTGTATCGTGCGGGAGATGACACGGCTTTGATCACGAAGTCTTTGGAGCCATGGCGCTATTTCGAAGGGCGAGGATGGTCTTTGGAAGGGCGCAAGATGTTAAGCGGAAGGATGCAAACCTGTTAGCCTAGAGTGTGGTATCGCGGCTGGCATGCGCTTGCGGCATGTGTGCACAGCATGTGCGTGCAGTAAGCGTGTTTGGTAAGCGCGTCGTAGCGCATCTGGCAAGCGTGTCAGTAAGTGCGTAGTCGGCAAGCGCGTCTGGCAAGCGTTTACTTTCCCCAGCAGTTTTGAAGAAGTATCCGATGTTGAGAGATCTCAAGCGAAAGTTGCCTGGCAACTCGGAAAGTCCCAGAGCAAAGGAACGGAGAGAACGAAGAATCGTCTTTGGCGGGTTAAGGCGGTTTCAAAAGATCCTCCCGCAGCTCTCGTGTCTTTCAGTTCTTCCAATAACAGGTATGTGTCGCCTCCTTGTAGGTTTGTCTCAAAACATGTGAATTTCTGCTGAAAACATGTGTCTTGTTTCTTCTAGGGCTTCGGTAGTGTTAATGCTTTCGCTGCCCTCGCACGTTGCCAGGAGACGGCAATTTCTTCGAAGAATTCCGGCGGCACTGACCTTACTCATAGCGGTGATGAGTCGAGAAAGAAGAAAGTTCGACAAGTGAGAGTGATTCCTCCGCAATTTGGTTCTTTTTCGGGAAGTGGTTCGGTGAGTTTCGCGCTTCTTTTCTTTTTCTTCTGTTTCTTCTTTTGAAAAATGTCTAACTCAAGTTCGCAGGAGGAATCCGGTTCGGAGGGACGATTCTGGGTGAAGCCACACGAAAAACTTGCCTTTGGTGACCATTGCTAGGTGACTTGGAGATGGGAGTTAGCCAATTGCCGGGCACAAACGTGGTTGGGACGGTGGATGATTCTCTGATGGTTGTTTCCGCAGAGACATGGAGGAAAACCCTTTGCGAGTCGTGAGGCCACTTGCAGGCGCCATTTTTGATCCCCCGTACTTGGTTCCTTATCCAGGTCATGTCTTTGGTTGGCGGTTTTAAGCGTCTTAGGCTAAGCATGAGGCGTTGTACACCAGAATCTAGGAGAAGCACGGACATATGGCTACAACCAAGAAAGTTACTAGTCCAAGAAAGTTAAGCGTGTGGAAGAGGCTTTGTCTTCCATCGAGGATATGCGTGAGGTGATTTGGTCACCGTTTCAAGACGTTATTGCCGACCGGGAGCACCATCGCGACGTGTGCGTGGAAAAGGAGTTCAACACTTCGTGGTTTGTCGAAGGCCTTCTTGAGATCCAAAAGTTGAAAAATGCAAAGCAATCGAAAGCCTTTCCGCCGAGGAGATCGCCCGACGGGAGATGGAACTCGAAAAGCTTTCCAAGATGTTGACTATGAAGAGAGCGGCTCTTGAAGACGCAAAGCTGACTTTCTCCAAGAAGCCGGACTTACGTTGGACGATTTTCCTTGAACGTTTCTCTGTTAAACTTTCATTTAGGTTCTTTTTTTTTTTTGAAAGACATATTGGATGTCTGGGTTCAAACTTAACTTTGATAGATATTTGGTAGCTTTTTAGGGTGTTGGATTATTTTAGGATGAATGGTTTTGATAATATAACTCGATTATGTTTTGGGAAAGGAATATTGCTTTTATGAAAGTGTGTGCTAGCAATAGGCACAAGGCGCAATATATGGCGATTTTACTAAGAACCAAAAACGCAGATAGTATATCTTGCCCTAAATTTAAATCTACTCACTTGCAAACACGCCTCTTTCCAGTAAAAGGCAATTTCTTTGGTAGCAAGCGGCTTTCTTTGGTAGCATCGCTGATTAGTCCCCAATTCTTCGGTAAGCGTCTTGGCGAGTCCCAGCTTTTCGTAACCTGCGATAACCGGGTTATCTGTCAGTCAGTCGGACTAAGTCGCGAGTCCCCAATCGAGTGGTGGCATCTTGACGAGTCCCCAGTTTTCTCGTGTAGTTTTTACAACTAGTAACCGAGTCGCTTGGGTAGTTGAGTCGGATCGAGTTTCCCTCCCCTACCATCTTGACATACGGGTCGAATAATGAGATCGTGCAGGTCGACATTATAGCGATAGATCAATCCTCCTTGTGGTCGCCAATTGTTTATGGGTGAAAATCGTTTTCGCGATTTGATTAATCTCGGTGGGTGATTGAGAACCGATTCAAACCCTAAACAAATGTGCTTTGCACGTGAGCACTTTATAGGTTCGAGAGATCAATTTGTACAAGTCCGGCCTAAACCAAGAAAAATGGCCGTTCAGACTTGCTTCGGTCACAAAGTGGAGGAGAAGGGTTGATTTGGGGAGGGAAGCAAAGAAAGGTGTTGAGACCGAGTAGTTCCGAGAGAGTAGCGTCTCGACTTGTATCGTAAAGTGAAAGCTTAGGGAGCTTGCAAGAGGTGGAAGCTTTTTGGGAGAGCTTGCAAAGTTGCCTTACGAGAGTGTAAGTGTAGTATCTTTTCCCCGACCGAGACTTGTTGTCCGGTGGAAATAGGTAAGACCTATTTATACAAGTCGAGATTGAAACGTACCACTGGCCTCATGAAGGAAGAGAGTAAAAGAGTGAAATAATGGGAGGAGGTGGTAACGCATGGTTTAATGGGTGAAAACGTTTTCACCATTATTTCCTCTTTTATTTGACCGCTTTATTCCTTTTCACGCTTTCTTAATGTGAGCGTAGTGTATGTTTGCATCTTGTGACCGCCAAACCAAACCCTAAAGAAGCATCCCCGTTTGTGTTGATGTCTCGAGTGTTGGTTGCATCTTGAGTGCAAGTGGCGCTGCTAGTGGCGCGTGTGGCATGTGCCCAATGGCATGTGCGAATGCCTTGGTGGTAAGTTGCACGGCTTGCAAGTTAGGTTACCGGCGTGTGTGTTTGGCATGTGCGAAATGCCTTGGTGGTAGGTTGCACGGTTTGCAAGTTAGGCTAGGCTACTGAAATGCGTGTGTGTTTGGCATGTGCCGGTGGCATGCGTGGCCATTAATGGCATGCGGGTAAGGGTGACCTTGATAGGAAAACCAGCTAGCGAGCATGTTGGCATGTGCCAATGGCATGCGTGGCCCGTTAGGGCGTGATTTTGCTAGGAAACTAGCTAGCGAGCATGTTGGCATGTGCCAAAGGCATGTATGGCCATTAGAGTGATTTTGCTAGGGAAACTAGCTAGCGAGCATGTTGGCATGTGCCAAAGGCATGCATGGTCATTAGGGCCGTGATTTTGCTAGGGAGACTAGCTAGCGAGCATGTTGGCATGTGCCAAAGGCATGCATGGCTTGTTGGGCGTTGACCTAGTTGGGAAGTCTTGCAAGTCTAGGGCGCTATGTTGGGCGTGGGCCAACGGCATAGCGGCTAGGAATATGGCTTGCGGAACGTGTTGGCATGTGCCAATGGCACGTGCGGCCATGTTGACCTAGTTGCAAGTCTTGCAAGCCTAGGGCGCTATGTTGGGGCGTGGGCCAAAGGCATAGCGGCTTGGAAATATGGCTTGCGGAACGTGTTGGCATGTGCCAATGGCACGTGCGGCCATGTTGACCTGTTGCAAAGTCTTGCAAGCCTAGGGCGCTATGTTGGGCGTGGGCCAAAGGCATAGCGGCTTGGAATTTGGCGTTGTTGCCATGGTGCGCGAGGGTGCGGCTTGGTTTGTCATCGTTGCCATGGTGCGCAAAGTGCGGCTTGGTTTGGCATAGTTGCCATGGTCTTGCTTGAGTGCGGCTTGGTTTGGCATGGTTGCCATGGTGTGAAGATGCGACAGTTTGGCATGGTTGCCATGGTGCGCGATATGCGACTTGGTTTGGCATGGTTGCCATGGTGCCGCGGTATGCGGCTTGGTTTGGCATCGTTGCCATGGTGCGCGAGTGCGGCTTGGTTTGGCATGGTTTCCATGAGGTGCGCGAGGAGTGCGACTTGGTTTGGCATGGTTCCCATGGTGCGCGAGTGCGGCTTGGTTTGGCATGGTTGCCATGGTGCTGATTGATATGCGACTTGGTTTGGCATGGTTGCCATGGTGCGCGATATGCGGCTTGGTTTGGCATCGTTGCCATGGTGCGCAGTGCGGCTTGGTTTGGCATGGTTGCCATGGTGCGCGAGTGCGACTTGGTTTGGCATGGTTGCCATGGTGCGCAAAGTATGCGACTTGTTTGGCATGGTTGCCATGGTGCGCGATATGCGGCTTTGTTTGGCATCGTTGCCATGGTGCGCGAGTGCGACTTGGTTTGGCATGGTTGCCATGGTGCGCTTGAAGATGCGGCTTGGTTTTAGCATCGTTGCCATGGTCTGCCCGATATGCGGCTTGGTTTGGCATCGTTGCCATGGTGCGCGAGAGTGCGGCTTGGTTTGGCATGGTTGCCATGGTGCGCGAGTGCGGCTTGGTTGGCATGGTTGCCATGGTCTTGAGTGCGGCTTGGTTTGGCATGGTTGCCATGGTGTGCATTATGCGACTTGGTTTGGCATGGTTGCCATGGTGCGCTTGATATGCGACTTGGTTTGGCATGGTTGCCATGGTGCGTGATATGCGCTGGTTTGGCATGGTTGCCATGGTCGCGCTTGATATGCGGCTTAGTTTTTGGAATTAGGGTTACCGTTGAAAACCCTAATGGGTATTTTGAAAAAAAACCCTATTAATTATTTACACTGAGTTAAATGCTCTTATTCAATGTGTTGCGGGTAACACTAGGTCATGGGGTTTTACGATTTTACCCCTTGTCTAAAAACCACCATCAACAGCAGCATCGTCGTCAACCGTGTTTTTATCTTTCGCACTGGCTCTGAAAGTGGTTTTGGCATTCATGGCCACTCCACTATTCTCCGTAGAAAAAGTCTTTTCTAGCCGACCAGTATAAAAAATGTAACCATCTATTGAATAGGCATTGTAGGATACCGCCGCACGACTGACCATCGCAAGCCTTTTTAAAATCCGTCATCTCTTTGTTCAAAGTTGTTCCCTTAACCATTTGATGTAATCATCGGGCTTACTTGTACCCATTCTTCCTCTTACAATCAGTCATTAAAACTTTTGACGTATGCATCATACTTCCGTCCAACAACAAAAGCAATCAACATTCGATTAGTAGTTGTTGTACAACTTATCAACATGATAATGTCCCAGTAAAAATTAACTAAAAACAACAAAGGAAAAAATGACACGTTTACCTCTCCCATTCAGTATTATCTTCCGAGTGTTTTAATACCCATCTACGTGCTTGCTCGTATAGCGTGTTGGGTAAAGAAATTTTTCCTCTTATGTTTGTATGGACCTCATAGGTATCATTGTCATTCGATACCATACCTCGTTTCTTGAAGACTTTCCTTTCCGTTAGGAGTGTACTCCATGCAATCTTTCAATGCTTCGTTACTTGATATTGTTCAAGAATAGATCCATATATAATTCTTGTTACGACCATAGACTTTGTATGTTCTCGTCATCCCCATCAATATAATCACAACAATATTTATATATTAATGTTTTATTACTAACAAGGTTGAAACAATAAACCAAAAAATTAGAACTTCATAAGTCGAATTACCTCTCAAAGGATACATCCACCTATATGTAACAGTCCCAATGTTAGCGCTTCTTTTCGTAAATTGTACAAACAACATGTGTCATTGTAACAAAAAAAGATGGCGGGAAGTACATTTCAAAACACACAATGCCTCGATCGAGACGTCCATGCATGATTTTAAGCTCCACACGATCGACAACCTTTGAGCAAAGAACTTTGAAGAACAACGATACTTGTCGAATGGCTTCACGCAATGGCTTTGCATTTTTAAAGCAAGTGTATCGAAAAATAGGCATGAAACCTTGCATAAGAATGTGATAGTCATGAGATTTCAATTTTTTAAATTGAATCTCACGCAAACACACTTTATGTTTCCGAGTTACCTACCGTAAAACATGGGGAACCTTTAGGTTACTAAAAGTTGTGCGAGACTAGTAGCCTTTCTTCATTAGATAACTCATAAGCGCACGTGGCACATCTACTTTTCTTGTTCCAAGATCCTTCAACCATAATTTCCTCTTTATTTTCGGGAGTTTCAAATCTTTGCGTGCATTAATTCCATCCTTGGTCTTGTCCTTATTCCTCATTACGATTCAGAAAAGATTTTCTGACCAAAATTCTTTCTACATGCATACGTCCAAGTTATGTCGAACCTGAGATCCTAGAATAGTTGCTGAGTTTAGTAATGCATCCAAACATAAACAATTGAAAACAACAATGGAACTAAATCAAGATCTGATAATATAACGCAAAATCAAAATATAATAGAATCACAAGTTACCTTCAAAGATGGCAGCTCAAATAAGATCGATCTCTTAGACCATGGAATACTTGTATCAACCGACCGCTTCTTGAACTAGACCACTTGTACCAACAACTCGCCGTTTTCCGAATTGGAGTACTTACACCACCGTAGCGCTTCCTCTTTACCCGTGACACTCCACGTCCTTTTTGTACCTTCTTCATGTTACTTAATAGTTGGGCACTGGCCACATCGCTTTCGGCGATTCTATTTTCCTTTTAATGTGAACTTCCCAAATTTCCGTCCTATATTATTCATCTTCATAACGATTGTTCGCGAGTCAAACGCCTTGGAGCGTTTGGTGTTCTCCGAGCCGTTAAACCGTGATGTTTTTTCCGAAAAGGGTGGTCTACATCTCTTGAAATCTTTCTATGACCTATGTAAGCAAATTTACCCCAGATTCTTCCTACCATTTTGAATACGATATGTTCATCACATGCGGGACAATAGAGATTTTCACAGGTTACAGCCAAAACGTGTCCATACGGGCCGGAAAATCGGCATGCACACATTAGCATCGCTTTCAAAGTAAAGCTACTTTCTTCGTATGAGAATCACACGTTAAAATCCTATGATTATAACTCTTTCAATTCATGATAACAAAATGCAAATAAACATCAATGTCATGGCCTCGGTTCACTTGGACCAGAATCAAACGTGTTAACATGGTAAATTCTTTAGACATGCATAAAGATGGAGGAAGGTTAAAGGGAACAAGCATAACGAGGCCAACAATCATGCGGGTCGTTCATTCAGAAAGGGTTAAATCCATCGGTTGCTAGTTTGGGGACACGCATTTCGCCTCTCATCGAAAAACTCGGGCCCTTGCTATTTATAGACTTCAGCAAGAAGAATCCCTTTGGGTGTCGATATGTGTAGTACTATCAACTACATTAGCATGCCATATCATAAGCTCATTATCAATGGTATTCTAAACATCTTGTGCCAATCTTTAAATGCTTGAAGTATCTCAGTTTTTCTCGCCACTTTTTTACCCATTGGTTTATTCTCATCGGCGAGCATCCATCTACTTTCACCACATTGGGACACTCATTTGCATCAAAGATGATTTTCCGATAAAGTATGCGGATCATTAATGGAAGCATGGATTATTTCACATTTCATACGAAAAGGATTAATCATAGCCTTAGCTTTATTGGCCGACCGAGGTAATGTGTTCCCAACGAACAAGATAGTTCTCATAAATTCCAATACCCCCGTCATAAATGCATCACTACAGTTGTGCCTTGCTTTCATCTTAAACGACTCAGCAAGGTCGACAATTTCGTATGTTGACTATCACAAGAAGGATATAGGGGCTGTAGTGAATCATCCAACTTCTTCTTGTAATTGATATCAATACCGGATCGTCTTCAACAACAATACCATCCTCCCGAATAGCATCACGTCCATGCGGTAAGTCATTGATCATATCGACCATTCTCCCACCGAATATTCACCATGAACATTACTAGCGAGATAAATTAGGCTGGAGTCCACCGACCAACACGAAAACATTTCTTGCGGTTGCGGGAGGTGTAGGAGGTTCTCCGTGATGTATCCAAATGCGGTATGATTTATCGACTCCATTTTCAAGTAAATGCCCATGTATTTCCATTAAAGGTATCTTCTCATGCTTAATTCGACATTTTTGGCAAGGACAGTGAAACAGACCAATGTCTCCTACATTATCCTTTGTGAACTTAATGAAAGATGCAACACCTTCTATATTCAGTGACATACGAGGTGCATGCATCCATTCTTTGTTTGGAGGCACACTAGACATCTACAAAGCATATCTCTCCATTCAATAACACTATAATTTTCCAAAGGGATAAATAAATAAATCAATCAAATGGATAACATATTTACCCGAATTAATTAAGATGACCAAAATGACAATGATTAAACTGGGTTTAAAGACAAGCACCTATAAGAGTGTAAGAGATAATGAAGAGATAAGAATAAAGGTAATAAAAAATACGAGGAAAATGTTTCATGCAAAGAAACGAAATAATCATACATTGACTCAAGCAAAAGAGAGTAGCATAAGAAGCATTCAAAACCAAAAAGCATCTAGTCAAAAGAGTCACTCGATGTCGAGATTACAAAAATGCAAACAGCAACAAGCAAAGACGCTTCAAACAAAGATGAGAGTTCAGAAACATCGTGCACTTGTTAACACTAGATTAGAACCTTTTCAATGACATAGTTATCACCACACACTTAACTTCTGACGCCGAAAAACCGTGAGATAAGGTACATCGCCAAATCGATGGATAAACTCCATTCATGGGTGGACATAAAACTAAACCACATCCCCACAGCTAATACATAATACAAAGACAATAAATTCATTCATGGGTATGAAACTAAGGGTTACCTAAAAACGAGGCTCATACCCTACGAACAATCAGACAGAATACCAAGAATTCTTCATTATTCATTATCGAAGGTACCTCTGGTAATTATGAACCCATTAATAAAAGTTGTGTACAAAATAGTTCAGACTTATCTTTAAACACATAATACAATCCCCCTAACAACAACTTCTAAACAAAATATGACATACTTCCAAAAGACGTAATTCATTAATATGAAGCCTAGGACATAGAGATCCAAACATCACCGCACCAAATACATCGTTAAAATAATACGAGTGCTCTTGCAAAAATTTAATTAAGAACTATCTTAGGAAAAAAAAAAGCAAACAGATCGGGAACATAGGAAATCTTAGAGAATGAAAAATAATAAAGTTTGTATATACTATGGTCAAGAATAGCCAAATCAACAAACAAAAATTCAATTTTAAAATCCTATAGAGAATCATCTAGTCCCCCTAATTAAGCACATCAAAACCTTTTCTAGGTCATTAGCTTGACTTGACAGAGCTCAATCGTATATTGATTTCCAACATGCTCGGCTAGCTAGTTTCCCTATCAAGGTCCACGGCCACGCATGCCACCGGGCATGCCAAACACACACGCCGGTAGCCTAACTTGCAAACCGGTGTAACCTACCAACACCAAGGCATTTCGCACATGCCAAACACACACGCCGGTAACCTAACTTGTAAGCCGTGCAACTTACCACCAAGGCACCCGCACATGCCGTTGGCACATGCCACACGCGCCACTAGCGGCGCCACTTGCACTCAAGATGCAACCAACACTCGAGGCATCAAAACAAACCGGGGGATGTTTTCTTAGGGTTTTGGTTTGGCGGTCACAAAGATGCGGCGACACTACGCTCACATTAAGAAAGCGTGAAAAGGAATAAAGCGGTCAAAATAAAAGAGGAAATAATGGTGAAAACGTTTTCACCCATTAAACCATGCGTTTACCACCTCCTCCCATTATTTCACTCTTTACTCTCTTCCTTCATGAGGCCGGGGTACGTTTCAATCTCGACTTGTATAAATAGGTCTTTTTATTTCCACCAGACAACAAGTCTCGATTCGAGAAAGATACTACACTTACACTCAGGAAAGGCAACTTGCAAGCTCTCCCAAAAGCTTCCACCTCTTGCAAGCTCCCGACTTTCACTTTCGATACAAAGTCGAGACGCCACTGCCGTAACTACCGGGTCTAACACCTTCTTGTTTCCCCTCCCCAAATCAACCCTTCTCCTCCACTTTAGACCGAAGCAAGTCTCGGAACGGCCATTTCTGGTTTTAGGCCGGACTTGTACGTGATTGATCTCTCGAACCTATAAAGTGCTTCACGTGCAGCACATTTGTTTAGGGTTTGAATCAGTTCCTCACTCACCCACCGAGATTACCGAAATCGGCGGAAACGATTTTCACCATAAACAACAAGGTGCAACAAACAAAGACGTCGAAAACAAAGATGAGAGTTCGAAACATCGTGCACTTGTTAACACTTAGATTAGAACCTTTTCAATGACATAGTTATCACCACACCGAACTCGGGCCCAAAACCGTGAGATAAGGCTCTTCGCCAAATCGATGGATAAACCCATTCATGGGTGGACATAAAACTAAAACCATCCCGACTAATGCATAATACAAAGACCTGAATAAATTCATGGGTATGAAAACCAAGGGTTACCTAAAACGAGGCTCATACCTACGAACAATCAAACAGGAATACCCAGCAATTCTTCGTTATTCATTATCAAGGTACCCACGTAATTATGAACCCACTAATAAAAGTTGTATACAAAATGGGTTCGGTACTATCTTTAAACACATAATACAATCCCTAACAACAACTTCTAAAAAAAATATGACATACTTCCAAAAGACAATTCATTAATATGAAGCGGTTATCGACATCAGCATCCAAACATCACTGCACCAAATACAGACGTTAAAATAAGTACGAGTGCTCTTGCAAAAAATTTAATTAAGAACTATCGGAACAAAAAAAAAGCAAACAGATCAGGAACATAGAAATCTTATAGAATGAAAATAATAAAGTTTGTATATACTATGGTCAAGAATAGCTTCAAAATCAACAAACAAAAATTCATTTTAAAATCCTATAGAGAATCATCTCGCCCCTAATTAAGCACATCAAAAACCTTTTTCTAGGTCATTAGCTTGACTTGACAGAGCTCAATCGTACATTGATTTCCAACATGCTCGCTTCAGCTAGTTTCCCTATCAAGGTCACGGCCCTAATGGCCACGCATGCCACCGGCACATGCCAAACACACACGCCGGTAGCCTAACTTGCAAACCGTGCAACCTACCACCAAGGCATTTCGCACATGCCAAACACACGCTGGTAGTAACCTAACTTGCAAGCGGCAACTTACTCCTCAAGGCATTCACATGCCGTTGGCACATGCCACACGCGCCACTAGGCCGCCACTTGCACTCAAGATGCAACCAACACTCGAGACATCAAAACAACCGGGGATGCTTCTTTAGGTTTTGGTTCAGCGGTCACGGCATGCGGCGTACACTACGCTCACATTAAGAAAGCGTGAAAAGGAATAAAGTTGGACAAATAAAAGAGGAAATAATGGTGAAAAACGTTTTCACCCATTAAACCATGCGTTTACCACCTCCTCCCATTATTTCACTCTTTACTCTTCCTTCATGAGGCTGTGGTGCGTTTCAATCTCGACTTGTATAAATAGGTCTTACCTATTTCCACCTGACAACAAGTCTCCTGTCGAGAAAGATACTACACTTACACTCGAAAGGCAACTTTGCAAGCCTCCCAAAAGCTTCCACCTCTTGCAAGCTCCCCGAAGCTTTCACTTTCCGATACAAGTCGAGACGCTACTCTCCTCGTAACCATCTCTGGTCTCAACACCTTTCTTTGCTTCCCCAAATCCAACCCTTCTCCTCCACTTTGTGGGACCGGCGGAAGTCCTGGAACGGCCATTTCTTGGTTTAGGCCGACTTGTACAGATTGATCTCTCGAACGCTATAAAGTGACATTTGTTTAGGGTTTGAATCGGTTCCTCACTCACCCACCGAGATTTTCACCCAAATCATGCAGCCGAAACGATTTTCACCCATAAACAATGACATAGCAACTGGCAGATAAGGCGCAAATCGAGATGGATAAACGCATTCATGGGTGGACATAAAACTAAACCTTGTCGCAGAGTTCGAAGACTTGAAAAACATCCAGAAAACTAAGGGTTGTTAACACTTAGATTAGAAACCTTTCGGAAAATTTTCTGATTATGAACTAAGTTATCACTATCTTTAAAACATGTCTGAAAAAAAAAAAAAAACTTCCAAACTGGAATTCATTAATATCAGAAGATCCAAACATAAACGCAATTACGTTAAAATGAGAATGAAAAATAGGAAAAAAAAAAAAAAGCAAAGTCGGGGAACATTAGAGAATGAAAAATATAGTTTGTATATACTATGGTCAAGAATAGCTTCAAATCAACAAACAAAAAATTCAATTTTAAAATCCTATAGAGAATCATCTCGTCCCCAATTGCGCATCAAAAAACCTTTTCTAGGTCATTAGCTTGACTTGACAGCTCAATCGTACATTGATTTCCATCCAATAATGACAACATTAAAGAAATACCCATTCATCTAAAAGCAAAACCTAAGATACATACACATGGTTTGCCATTGTCATTTGAGAAGAAAATACACCCAATTTTATAACAACCTTACCCAAAAACCAAAGATTATAACAGGATGATACGATAACGCAAACCCTAATACTAAACAAATCACAACCGGTTGATCGTTAATCGGAGCCACCAAAAACTACACAAGCTTAATTGTATTTTGGATTGATTTGAATGACGACGAGTATATATGAGGAAGATACAAAGTCTAGTTTAAAATAAAAGTCCTAATCTTAATCAACTACCGAAAAATAAACCAATTTCTACTCAAATAGAACTCCTAAATCAAAATTTCACACGATTTGGATTCTTTTGAATAAAAAAACTTAGTGTTGGTATCCAATCGGACGACATAGAATCGTAAAGATTCCGACCTAGATTCGATTCGAATTGTGTTGGTATCCCATCGATTTAGGATTGTTTGTGGCAAAAGAATTCTTCCTCAATTGAACTTGAACGATTTGGTAATTTGATTTTGAATGAAGAAGGGAAGAAGGAGAAAATTCGAAGGAAGAGAAGCTTTAAGAGAGAAAAGAGAAGTAGCGGTTGGGTAAGTAAATTTAGTTTGGTTTTTATTTATTTTATTTTTTCCAAAATTTCATTATTGTTTAAACTAGCGGAAAAAAGGTGAAAAAGAAAAGTTGCGTCTCACGGAGTCGAACTCCGAGTCTATTGTTTGGAAGGCAATTATTTTTTATTAATAATGTTACTCTATCTTCTCGGGGTGGAACGAAAACGTACGGGGGTAAATAAACGACTAGATAAAACGACACATTTTTAGTGTTATATATCGAACAGCATATTCGACACATCCGAACCGTAAAATATTTAACGACATACCTAACCGGTCCTTTTCGCGAAATCCAAGTGTCCTAAAAACACGAATTTGGACTAGTGCAGTGGTCATGTTGGTATGACCGGACTGCTTAATCTAATCTTGGACCCTCCATTCGTGCGGAGAAGATGGATGCTCGTGATGCTCAACACCCTAATTTTGGGTTTCAAGACCGTGCGTCACACCTCTCCAAGGACCAGCGAATAAAAACATTCTCTGTTATTAACCGAATAGCACTGAATGCATCACTAGTTCTGCACCCAGCTGGGACTCCAAGGATCCCTAAGATCCACCAACAATATTCTTTCACCGATGATGACATGATGGTAGAAGACAGTCTGTCACGGGCCTTGCATGTTACGGCTCGTCGGGAACATAGAGTTTCAAGAGCGCTCATTGACACGGGCGCATCTTCCAATGTCATCACTCTCAAGACACTTAAAGCCGCTGTGGTGCGACCTAACGAGATCGTACGACAACCCACTACGATGACACATTTCAAGGAAACCAAACTAGCACATACGACTACATCAACTTGGAGCCGGCGGTAGGGCCAATTCAATCAAGCGTGAAGTTTGAAGTGATTAAAAAAGAACCAGATTACCACATGATACGGGAAGGCCGTGGCCGCACAATCTCAAAATCATTCCTTCAACATACCACCAATGCAAAACAAGATCAACGGAGAAGTTGTCCGCATCCCCGCATCTTCGTCCCCCTATGCACCGCTCATTGCGTAGAAGCACATGGGCCGAAGGAGGGTTCAAAAAGGCGTGACGACCAAGATTCACGGTTTTCGCTACAAAATTGACATCGCTCGAGATAGCGACAACCGGAGATACTCCGCAGAGGAGACCGCCCTCCCACCGTCTCCTCGAGAGGAAGACCCGCAGTCTCCACCACCGAGGGCGTAACCCGTGCCCGCACCAAGTGAGAGTGCACCCTTACCGCAGGACGAAGCAAAAAGGGAAAACTCACACATTACCAGTAAAAATAATGTCATGTCCAAAAGATTAGGTCTTTACTTGCCAACAAACAAGAGGAAACTTACGTTTTGAAGTTGATTCTTTGGTCGTTGACACACTGAGGAAACTTTGAGTCGTGTTTATCAAATTCGGGTAGCTACTCAAGTTGCACGTTGAAGGGAAATTTCTGAGGCAAATTTGGAGATAACATTTCCATTTCTCACCAATTTGTGGTGTTTTATTCAAAAAAATGTGCATCTATTTTCCCAATCAACCTGAGCGGCACTTTATTCTCTATAGGTATATGAATTAATAAGCTAGGTTACAGAGAAAAATATGTGCATCTAGTTGTAGTGAAACCTGCCTCTACGTATGCTTTTACTCGTATACATCCAGGTTACACTTCAGGAAGGAAAAACAAAGAAAAAATGGCAACTAGATAAACTTAGTAATAAAAACTAGCAGATTCTTGTGCTCTGCGCCTCATTAAAGATATGGAAGACCCGTATGTAGCTACTGAGATCATGAAGAAAAGCAAAAAAGGAAGGAAGACTACAAAAATAACTCCATCATACAGCTTAAGAGACAGGTGAAAGATGATTGGCACATATGAATATAGGACCGATCCCCTGAACCACGAGGCAAAAGTGGTCAACATGGATTAGAGAAACAAGACTAGTGCTGCAACTTTGGAAGATATTCGTGGTAAAACAAGCTGGTCATCCCTTGGATCTCACCATCATTTCATCTAATTACAAAATTTTCTCTGTGACAACAAATCAATAACAAAAGTAGATCTCATTATGCATCGAGAAAAAACTTGTTTTTCACCATTTCATATACCATCATTATTCTTGTCTCGTACAATTTTCCAGGTGATCCATATTTTACAAGGAATCATCCACTTTCCAAGGGCAAAATTGGTGACAATATTTCAATTTCTCACCCAATGCTGGGAAATATATATACCCATCATCTTCAATAGGTAACAGACTGAAATAAGTTGTGGTAAATCTGGGAATTACATCATACATACATTACAGCAATTCAGCTGAACTATAATCTTTGGTAATTAGTGAAACAACTGATACATAGATTTAGATCTCTTGAGCAGTTACAATCTAAAATGAAAAAACAAAACAAAAACAAAGTAATAATCAAGAAATTCCCTTTCAAGCTAGTTCCTCTTCTTCATTTCTATGAGAGAAAATTAAAGTCCGGCAAACCAATCAGCCATGCCATATCCTGCTGTGAGAAAAGACGTGTAAGAGTTTTGAGAGGAGAAATCATAACGCTCAAGATAATTAGTTGTTGATGATCTGATGTTATTATTGAACCACCTTCCATGATTTTGCTGTCTAGTGATGATAACCATCCATAGATGAAACAAAAATAGATCTGCTGTTGTTTGTGTTCTTGGTTAGGGATGGAGGCGCAAATAATTAGTGGATGGAGAAAATTATTCTACTTATAAGGACAAGTAGTGAGCACGTGCGTTGCACGTCGACGATGTTATTTTTTTACTTTCCAAATAATTTGATAGTAATTTGAAAAAAATATTATTTTATTCGAAAATTAGTCGTTGTTTATACTTAAGAATCAATCATTTGTTTTGTTTTTTTCTTGTAAATTTTTTTAATTTTCTTCAGTTATGTCTAATTTTAAGCCATGACTAACTTTTAAGGAGAAACATATAAGATTAGAAGCGTATAAACAAAATTGAAGAACAAAATTTGATATCATTATTTGTGCTCATTACGTAGCTTTAATTTAAAGAGTTTCTAAATATATAAAATTTATAAAATCAAACATGTAGTTAAAAAAGATATGAGATTTTTAAATATATAAAAGTGCATTTACTTTTATGTCCTCAGAAACATTCTTTATACCACTTCTTTAAAATCTAACTTAAAATCTAACTACCGATAAGAAATAGGAAGTCTGTAACGATCTAACGGACAATAACAATAGTTTTATTTGTGAAATCTAGCAGGTAGAATTTTAAAGATTGTAGATCCAACTGTTATATTTCTTTTAAATTTTCAAATCCTTCGGTTCTTTATTAAAGGGGAGACACGATCTGCCGGCCGTTTAGGGTTTGCTGATGATCGTTCATTTTTACTTTATCATTTCGTTTTAACTGACCGAACTTGCTGACCAGCATATCGACGGCTGTGATGATAAAAGGAGGATTCTTTTATGTATTGTTGGACCTAGCCAGCCAAAAATGTAACCAATACTTTTAGAGCTAGCCCAAATCACTTTTGTTGGAGTATAATTTTGGTGCAAGCTCATCATGGCGGCCGTTCATCTGTTTCATTATGCATTATCAAATTACAAGAAGATTATCATCTACACCTGAGCTGATTTTTCAATTCTCTTTAGTTATCGTCCATTCAGTCTTCGGGCTAGTCATAGGGTAGCTGGGACTTTGAGCTTAATCCAATCCATGTTTCCGTGGTACAACAAAAAATAACATGATTGTAAATTTTCACCAAAAAGGCTTCTAAATACGATTCTGTTAAGTAAATTTTGGTAGGATAATGTCCGATTGGAAGATTTTGTAAATCTCAAAGACTCTGAATCAAAGCATGCTTCTTATATCCAATCCTAGGTGCAACATCTTGTAGGATTCAGTTCTTTTCATTCTCTAGACAAGCAATCCATTTCGAACTCTAGACAAGTTTAGATCGCGAGACAGTAGACATTGTGGGCCGATCCCGTGCCTCGTCTCATGGGCCATTTAATGTTCCTATATAAAGCGTAAAGGTTCAGTGAAATTACCCAATTTATAAAAACAACATCCAAAAGCTCTAACCAGTTGCGGCGGCGCATAGCGATCATCTTCCTCAATTAACCACCACCGTCACTATTATCTTAAGAACCACCAGCTTCACTAATGGGTTATAAATGGAAAATGGGTTTTGTGTCTCGTATACCTTGGAAAGAGGAGAAATGGTTGCTTCGAATATCAATTGGTATGAGCGGAATTGGAAATAGGGTTTTCATTATTTGTTAGAACAAAATCGGCATACAAAAGCTTTATGAGCTGTTCCACTAGGTAAAATGAGGAACATCTCAACTTTGACGTCTTCTTGATTTTATTTTATTTTTAATTTCATTTTCTGATTTCTAATGTTATAAGATTTGTTCTGTATCAAATCATTTACACATATTTATTTGATTTTATCAATTACACTGTGGTGGCCTTATGGTTGTTCTGATCCAAAGGATACCTGATGAGGCTGAATGGGTAAGTCATATTTCATTGCTCATGTTTGTTTTGTGTTTCTTTACAGGTTATATATAGTACTAACACTTTTTTGTTCCCTTATAGCCATCTTTACTTGTTTTACGAGAGGTACAAAGCATCATATGTCGGTTCGATTAAGCCACTGCCCAGCATAACTCCAATACATACTAGGTCCATTTAAAGTTATCAGTTTCCCTTCATTAGTTGGTCTTGATTGCTCAACTGTTGTCGTGTATAATCAATGTAACAACAAGATCCATTCTGAGTCCACACCGAAAGTTCTGTTTCCTTGTGTGATTGAACCAATGGAGTAGATTGACAAACTGAAAGCTAAAGCAGCCAGCATTAGGTAAAATAAGCACATCTCACCTTTGTTTTCTTTTTCAGGTTTTCTTCGATACTGATTTCTAGTGTTAAAACTTATAAGATAGAAAATGTTCTCATTCTGATTCTTGGGGTTGGATCAGATTTTCACTTCAAGTTTGTGTAACTCTAGATTCATCCTACTTCATCATTTCTGTGTATTAAGAGATGTCGGAGTTTCCTGAGGAGGTTGTGGAGTTAGTATCTGATTTTATTAGGATTTTGCTTTTACACAGTTCGTCAAAGATGAGCTGGACCTTGTGGTGATCTTGCAGCGGATGGATAATGCTACTGCTAACAAAAAGATGGATAAGTTTGAAAGAGTTGGAGTACTACGTGCGTGTGCACGTAGAAGAAGAAATTGGAAACAGAAGTGCAGAAGTACTAGAGAGCAGCATTCCTATCTGTCATCAAACGAATTTGTAAGTGCTAATCTTTACGGAAAAAATCGTCGTGTTTGTGTACCTGGTCAGTGCTATGTGAATGTCCTGCAACCATCAAATGAAACAAACATGAAAACATGTCATTAGACATCCTTACTTTGAAATTGGGAGTTTCAATAACTTTCCAAAGGCTAATATTTTCAAGTGTGAGTGAAGGAACGTTCTCTGGCTAAAGTCTTTGTTCAATTATATCAAGGAAACTATTTGTTTCTTCTTGAAAATGTTCATGAACATAAATTATATTGTGGCTGCTGTTTCTTGCACATATGTATAAAACATGGAACACAATTGCTTTAAAGTTCCTTACACATGATTCTTCTTAAAATTTTGATGCTAAGAAAAAGCAATTGAGATGATGAGATCAAATCTTAGCCGAGAATTCTCTTTGTGAAACTTATTGTTTCTGCATTGATGATATAGACAGCTTGAGCTTGAAGTATTCTTGATTTCGTCACATCCTTGATCTTGTTTCAGGCTGGCTAAATTGTCAGTGATATAGTTAACTGACTGCATAATGACTTCTCCTCCCATTTAGAAAGTCCTGTTTTTCCTCATTTTCATTGATTTTGTGTTATTTAGTTGTTTTCCTCATAATAACCAGATTAAAGTCTCGTTTTAAGGTCAAATTGGAGCTTACCTTAAGGTTACTGCTACTTTAAGTTTCAGTAGTCATGAGCAGTCCTATGTAGCCCTTGAGTTGTCCTAGAGGCGCATGACAAGGTCTCTTTTCTAAGCATGAAAGGAAATTGTTAATTCTCCTCATAAGATGTTCTCTCTACATTTTCATGCTAATTCTATGAGTCTAGCTTTGTTAGTAACTATTTAATTACACTGTGTACGGTGCTTTCTGTTCAATCACTTGTAGAGTATAATAATATAATACAAGGGTAGCATAGTTATGGTTAAGTTATAATGATTCAGGAGGCTGAAAATCCAACAAACATAAGTTCTTATGCAAGAATGATAACTATCTGTAATGTTGAATGGTTCTTGTGCAATATGTGTTAGAAGGCTGATAATGGAAGATGTTATTCAGGCTAAACGAGCATGATGCCTATTGATCAGGTTTGTATCAGAGGCTGTCCAATGAGAATGATCCATATATCTGAATGGTTCTTGGTTAGATACCATTCTGTCTCCTGTGTCTGTTTGTAGGTTTGGACCTCTTGTAGTTGCTTAAATCGACATCTTTCTGTCAATGCTCCTTGAAATCTTCTTCTGTGAAGTAAGGAAAGAGTACTAATGCTATTAAGAATCGTGAAACTAGTGGCATTACTAGTGTACTATCACCATAGTGTTGTACCAGTGGTGGTGTTGGAACCAAAAGTTGTTGCGATGCAAAGCTGAAATGCTATGTATCTATGCTATTAACTTTAAAACAAACAAATTATATTTGCCAAATTCATTTCACATTGAATATCATTTGGTGACAGCATTTCATCATACGAGTTTCTTGCACTTGCACATATTCTTTATGCTAATGCTTACCAATACTCTTCCAGTGTAGATACAAATGAGGGAGCAGGCTGGAGTAGATGAGAATCACAAGCAACAATCTGTTACTGGCGACATAGAAACACCAGCACATAGAGTGGTATGCAGACTCCCATAGACGATCGAGCTTTGAATCCTTGTGCTGTCACAACTCCAGCTGGGAAGTCCTCCTGCACTTACAAATGAAACACCAGTAGTAGTCATTTTGAAGGGAGCTCAAGAAGAAGCATGATCAACCCCAAGTTCTGAAAGGCAAGACAACTTGTAATTACTTATTTTTTTCCTGTCAATTGTAAATTTTATTCCAAAAAATGTTGTACCCTCTAAATGGGCTTCCTGCCAGTCTTGGGCCCCAACTGAATCCGTTTTGGGTGTGTTTGCTTTCATTGAGTTCCAAAGTTCTCCAATTTAGCTCCTCAAGGATTCTAAAACAATCCCAAATGCAAGAGCAGAACGATGTTGCTCATGAGCATAACTTGTGTAATAGATTGTTACTTTTTGTAATTTTTGAGTTTTAGGTTCGTGTTGGGGTAGAAAATTGTCAAAAAGATGGATTGCATTGTAGTAATTTTTCGTGGACTCTTTTCGGTTTTTAGCTACACCTACTACCTTGGATATAGGCTAGGCTAGCATATGTGATAAACCAGTTCGGTCAGTGACCAAGATATAAAGCAAGTACGTACTCTTTGGTTCTTTTATCACACCAGTATTCCTTTAACGGTTGAGATTTTCACGTAAGATTAAAACATCAGCTATTAATTCCAACTAAAAACAAAACAGTAATAAGTAAATAATTAATTAAGCTATTGATTTTATTTTATTCTGTTAATTAAGCTTGATTGATTGATTAGAGCAAGCAGATTCCATCATCCAGTTTTTGCATCAAAACTGGAAAAAAAGTTTAGTCGTGTTTATCATCAAAGTCTCAAATCTAAGCAACTTGGAATGTCTATACGGGAAAAATTGAGGGATTGATTTTGAATTTATTGATACGAAATATTCATTAATATTTTTCTCACCCATTGGCGGTGCTTTAGTGAAATTTATGTGCACCCAACTACTTTCAACTCTTATTTATTCCTAAATTCCAGAGAATAATGTCATAACTTCTTAAGATTAAGAAAATCCAATTAGAGACTCTGATTTAGGTGCTCCTTTGTTCATTGATAGGTCTAAACTCAAAACTTTTGACTCTATTGTCCAGCAAATGGAAGAAAGGGTAAAAGGTTGGATGAGTAAAATTCACACAAAGTAGTAAAGTAATGCTCAATAAATCTATTCATCTAGTCTCCCTATTTTTCAAATGGGTTGTTTCATTCTTCCTAAAAGATAATAAAAAGGATAAAATGCGATTCAAAGGATTTCCGGTGGGAGAAAAATTCTAATGCTAGGGTCATTATCCTAGCTTGGGATTTCCTAATTCAACCTTCCGTAGGAGGTATGGGTTTCAAAGAGGCTGAAAATGAAAAGGCTAGGGTAGCAAAGATAGCATGGAGATTGGTCTCACAAACCCGGAATCTTGGTTAGCTAAGTATTATGGTGTTTATGGGTGAAAATCGTTTAGCGATTTCGGTAAATTCGGTAGGTGAGTGAGAAACTTGTTCAAACCCCAAACAAATGTGCCGCACGTGAGCACTTTATAGATTCGAGAGATTAATCTATACAAGTCCGGCTTAAATCAAGAAATGGCGGGTTCCATACTTGCTTCGGTCCAAAGTGGAGGAGAAGGGTTGATTTGGGGAGGAAGCAAAAGAAAGGTGTTGAGACCCGAATAATTACGAGAGAGTAGTGTCTCGACTTGTATCGTAAAGTGAAAGCTTCGGAAGCTTGCAGAGATGAAAGCTTTTGAGAGCTTCGAAAGCTGTTTTCCGAGAGTGTTGTATTTTCTCCCGACCGAGACTTGTTGTCTGGTGGAAATAGGTAAGACCTATTTATACAAGTCGAGATTGAAACGTACACAGTTTCATGAAGGAAGAGAGTAAAGGTGAAATAATGGGAGGAGGTGGTGCTTAGCATGGTGTTAATGGGTGAAACGTTTTCACCATTATTTCCTCATTTATTTGACCGCTTTATTCCTTTTCACGCTTTCTTAATGTGAGCGTAGTGTACGCCGCAAGCCGTGACCGCCAAACCAAGACCACGAGCATCCCCGGTTGTGTTGATGTCTCGAGTGTTGGTTGCATCTTGGTCAAGTGGTCTTTGCTAGGAGCGCGTGTGGCATGTCTTGAGAATTCCTTTGTCATGAGTTGCGCCTCGAGCGCAGAGTGGCAATGCGGCAGCTGCTTTGGTGGCATGTGTGGCATGTGCCAATGGAAAGTGTGGAATGCCTTGGTGGTAGGTTGTTCGTTGGGTGTAAGTGGCAATGCATGTAGCCGGCTAGTGGCGTCGCGTGTGGCATGTGCGGAATGCCTTGTAGTAGGTTGACGTTGGGTGTAGTGGCTACCGGCGTGGGTTTTGCACATGTGTCGATAGCGCGTGCGGCCAAGTTGGCTTTCAGGCTGCACGGCTTGCAAGTTAGGCTACCGGCGTGTATTAGGCCAAGTTAGGTAATGAAAGCTACCGGAGCGTGTTGGCATGTGCCAATGGCATGAGTGGCCATTAGGGCCACGACACGGGTAAAAAAGCTACCCGGCGACGCATGTTGGCATGTGTGCCGATGGCATGCTCCGGCCATTAGGTAAGGCGGTTTGATAAGAAAAGTTACCGGCGATGCATGTTGGCATGTGCCAATGGCATGCGTGGCCAATTTGGGTCGCGCCTGGTAGAAAAAGCTACCAATGAAGAGCGTGTTGGCATGTTCCAAATGACATGCGTGACGGTTGGAGTTGCGCCTTGATGTAAAAAGCTACCGGAGAGCATGTTGGCATGTGCCAATGGCATGCGTGGCCAATTTGGGTTGCGCCTTGGTAGAAAAAGCTACCAGCGAGCATGTTGGCATGTGCCAATTGCATGCGTGGCCAATTTGGGTCGCGCCTTGGTAGAAAAAGCTACCGCCGAGCGTGTTGGCATGTGTCAATGGCATGCGTGGCCAATTTTGGTGCCTTGGTAAAGAAAGCTACCAGCTGAGTGAGCATGTTGGCATGTGCCAATGGCATGCACACTTAATCGCGCCTTGGTAGAAAAAGCTACCGGCCGAGCGTGTTGGCATGTGCCAATGGCATGCGTGGCCAATTTGGTCGGTAGCCTTGGTAGAAAAAGCTACCGAATAGCATGTTGGCATGTGCCAATGGCAATCCCCATAGTTATAACACAATCCCCCATTGTTTCATGTTAATTCTTAGCATCCTTAATTTTCCAGGACGAGCCATATATTAAGTTACATGGGTATCCCGTCGTGTTATAGTTATTAGAAGGTCACCAGTCGACCATGTCGTGTTATAGTTATTAGAAGGTCATCAGTCGACCATTTCTAAGCAACTTGTATGTTCAGTATGGGGGAAACTGGAGTCTGTCATGTTGGATTAGAATGCCATTTGGTGATGCGATAGAATTTGGTGTTATATCATAATAGACAAATGTAGACTTAAATCACATCATTTGTTGTGAAGTTGATGGTGGTTTTTAAACAAAAGGTAAAATCGTAAAACCCCAAATAACCTAATGTCACCTAGGTGACACATTTATTAGAACATTTAATGCATGTAGTCAAGTAATTAATAGGGGTATTTTTTTTCAAATTAGGTTTACGAACAAAACCCTAATTCCCCTCCGTGCCAATGGCGATTCATGCCGACCCACCTAGCCTGAGCTAGCCGCACCTCGCTGCAATGGAAAATCATGCCGCCCACACCAAACGCGCCAAAGCATGCCAACCATGCTAGCCGCACCTCCGTGCCAATGGCAAATCATGCCCAGAACACCTAGCCCAAGCTAGCCGCACCTCTCGTGCCAAAGGCAAATCATGCGACCACACTAAAACGCGCCAAGCATGCCAACCATGCTAGCTACACCCTGTTGCAAATGGCAAATCATGCCACCCACACCTAGCCCAAGCTAGCCGCGCCATGCCAAACGCATTTGGGCTTTGGCCCTAGCTATGCTAGTCACACCAAACGCGCCAAAGCATGCCAACCATGCTAAGCGCGCACTGCGTGCAATGGCAAATCATGCCAACCACACTTAGCTAACCAAGTCAAAGCGCCATGCCAAACATACTCGCCTTGGCCCTAGCTACGCCCGGTCACGCCACGCCAAGCCAAACACCCTTACCTTTGTACCTAGCCGTGCCATGCCAAAGTAGCGCCCGCACCTAGGCTTGCAAACCAGTGCAACCTAGACCAATTACACGTATGCCATTGGCATTCTAACATGCTTCATTGGTAGCTTTTCTCACCAAGTGGTCCCTAATGGCCGAGCATGCCATTGGCACATGCCAACACGCTCGCTCGGGTAGCTTTTCTTACCAAGCGTGGCTTAATGGTCGAGCATGCCATTGGCACATGCCAACACGTCTCAGGGTAGCTTCTCTACCGTGCCGCGGCCCTTAATGGCCGGAGATGCCATTGGCACATGCCAACACGCCGTAGCTCTTCTTACCGGGTCGTGGCCCTTAATGGCCGAGCATGCCATTGGCACATACCCTAACACGCTCACTGGTAGCTTTCTCACTGTGTCGGGCCTGTGGCTCCATGCCATGGCGCATGCCAACACGCTCGCTCGGTAGCTTTTCTCACTGTGTCGTGGCCCTAATGGCCGAGAATGCCATCGGGTACATACCAACACGCTCACTAGTAGCTTCAACTGTGGCGTGGCTAAATGGCTGAGCATATGATCGAGACATGCCAACACGCTCACGGTAGCTTTTACACAGTAGTCAGGCTTCCATGGTCGAGCATGCCATCGCGCACATGCCAACACGCCGGGTAGATTTTCTACCCGGTCGTGCCCTAATGGCTGAGCATGCCATTGGCACATGCCAAAACGCTGCCGGTAGCTTTTCTCACCAATGCGTGGCCGTAATGTCCGAAAGCATGCTATTGCACATGCCAACACGCCGGTAGATTTTCTCTTACCAGGTCATGTGGCCCTAATGGCCGAGCATGCCATTGGGCACATACCAACACGCCGCATTGGTAGGCTTTTCCACGGTGGCGTGGCCTCCTAATGGCCGAGCATGCCATTGGTACATGCCAACACGCCGCTGGTAGCTTTTCTTACTCGTGTCGTGGCATATGGCCGAGCATGCCAACACGCTCATTTGGTAGCTTTCTTACCTGTGCCATGATCCGAATTGGCCACACATGCCATGGCACATGCCAAACATGCACGGGTAGATCAACTTGCAAGGCGTGCAACCTAGGCCAACTTGGACGTACGCGCCATTGGCACATGCCAAACCCACGCTGGTAAATTAAGCAAAAACCGTGGCAACCTACCGCCAAGGCATTCCAAACATGCCATTGGCACATGCCACACACGCCACTAGCAGCTCTATGCATTGCCACTTACACTCAACGTACAACCTACCACCAAGGCATTCCACACATGCCCACACACGCCCACCAGCAGCCTTGTCACACTTGCGCCGAGGTGCAACCCGCAAAGCATTTCGTACATGCCACACGCGCCCATAACGGCGCCACTTGCACTCAAGGTGCAGCCAACACTCGAGACATCAACACAAACTGGGGATGCTTCAGGGTCTTGGTTTGGTGGTTACATCTTGCAGCGTACACTACGCTCACATTAAGAAAGCGTGAATATGAATAAAAGAGGTCAAATAAATGAGGAAATAATGGTGAAAAACGTTTTCACCCATGAACACCTTGCTAAATTACCTCCTCCCATTATTTCACCCTTTACTCTCTTCCTTCATGAGGCTAGGGCCGAGTGCGTTTGATCTCGGCTTGTATAAATAGGTCTTACCTATTTCCACTGGACAACAAGTCTCGAGTCGTGGAGAAAAATACAACACTCGTAAAAGGCAACTTTGCAAGCTCTCCAAAAGCTTTCATCTATTGCAAGCTTCCTAAGCTTTCACTTTTACGATACAAGTCGAGACACTTTACTTTCCCAGAATTATTCCGGTCTCAACACCTTTCTTTGCTTCCCTCCCCAAAATCAACCCTTTCTCCTCCACTTTGTGACCAAGCAAGTCCTGGGAACGACCATTTCTTGGTTTAGGCCGGACTTGCGCTGCATTGATCTCTCGAATCCCAGAAATTGCTCACGTGCAAAGCACATTTGTTTAGGGTTTAACCAGTTTCTCACTCATCTAGGAATTTACCAAAATCGGCGGAAACATTTCTACCCATAAACAAGCTTAAGAGACAAGGTGAGGAGACGAAATAAATAAATAACACCGGCACATAGGACCGATCCACTAGAGACGCGCAAACTCAACAAATTCTAGTGCTAGCTGCAACTTTGCAAGATTATCATGGCAAAACAAGCTGGTCATCCCCCTGAATCTCACATCATTTGATCTACGTACATACGACTTTCTCAGTGACAACAAAATTGAGAAAGAATACAAATCAATAACAAAAAAAAAAGTAGATCTCAAATGCATTCAATTGAATCATGTGGTAATGGCAGAGATTTTAGGAAAAAAAAACTTTGTTTACACCATTTCCTCTACCATTATACTGTCTCATACAATTTTTCAGGTGATGCATATTTTACATATATAGAAATCATCCATTTTTTCTTCAATAGGTAACCAACAGACTGAAATAAGTTGTGGTAATTACATAATACATGGGGTGTTATCATGTTAAAAAAAAACAATTCACAGATCAAAGGAAAAAATAAAAAATCTCCTTAATCACAAGAAATCACCAAGAAACACCAGTAGAGTTAGATCTCTCTGAGCAGTTACATTCTAATATAAAAATTAAAAACAAAAATAACGTTGATAATCAAGAAATTCCCTTTCAAGCTAGTTCCTCTTCTTCATTTCTATCGGGAGAAATTGAAGTCCGGCTAACCAATCAGCCCTATCCTGCTGTGAGAAAAAGCCATGCAAGAGTTTTGAGAGGAAAAAACCTTAATGCTCAAGATAATTAGTTGTTGATGATCAGATGTTATAATTGAACCACCTTCCATGATTTTTCTGTTTAGTGATAATCATACATAGATGAAACAAAGAGCTGCAGCTGTTGTTTGTGTTGTTGGTTTATAGATCTAGTGTTTACTTTTCTTTCTCCGCTAAGACGACGATGGAGGCGCAAAGAGTAAATGGAGGCGCAAAGGGTTTCACATCTGCGCCCTTTAATTTAGGGTTTGCTGATCATCGCTCATTTCAAGTTATAGATGGCTGTGATGATAAAAGGATGCAACCAAGAATGCAACCAATATTGTTTGAGCTAGCCCAAACCATTTTTCTTGCCCAATGACTAATGTGGAGATTTGGTGCACGGCCAGCCATTCATCACGCATTATATTACTTGAGCTAATTTTTTCATAAAAGTTATCGGCCATTCATTCTTCTAGCTAGTCATAAGGTAACCATCTTACATTAAGTAGGACTTTGAGCTTAATTCAATCCATGTGTCCGTGATACAACAAAGAAATGACAATTTATTTTCACGGACAGTGCTGCTGCTAAATCCACTTACGACTATATCACGGTTAGTCTGTTTGCGCAAGCAAGCGCAAATCCAACGGCCGAAACTTTTTCTACGACTTACCGCACTTGTCGAATTCATAGTTTAGTTTCATTTTATTTTTGGTCATTGGTTCATACAAAATTTTGTAGAAACTTAATTAGGTAATTAAGAGTAAAAGAGCAGTGAAAAACTTCACGAACTGTTACAAAGTCGTGTATACTTTAGAAAAGCCACATTTTGAAGTTGAGTCGTGTTTATCAAAATCGGGTAGTTACTCAAGTCGACCATTTCCACCCAATTCCTATGTTTAGTGGAAATTCTGAGGGAAATTTTGAGACGGCATTTCAATTTCTTACCAATTTGACGTGTTTTATTTAAGAAAATGTGCATCCATTTTCCCAACCAACCTGAATGCCACTTGATTTTTTGTAAGTAAAAAATGAATAAGATGTGACCTCTAGGCACGCCCGTAGCTTTGAGATCATGCGAAGAAGAAAAGCAAAGAAAGACCGGATGAGAATTCCGGAGGAAGAAATCAAAAGTCAACCGAGTCATAATGCCAATAGCTTGTTATTAGTGGTGATGCTGTTGTCGAACCACCACCACCACTTGTTTCTCCCATGAATGCCTCTAATGGGTTCCGGTGAAAGTAACAGAGACTCATATTTGTTTGTATATAACTCTCAAATGTTCACTCAACAGTAAACATAGCAGAACTTGAGCTTGCTTTTGACCTTGTTAATGAAAGTCGGGATATCTCTTTGGTTAGGAAAATGAAACACAACATTTTAAAGATGAAGGGTTAAGTTTAGAATTTTGATGCATTACAGATAATTTCAAGCAGTAGACACTGAGTGATGAAAGCATTAGACTATCCATTCCATGCATAAATGAAAATATAATAATCAGCATAAAATTAGTATTCATTCAGATTACAAATTTCATCACCAAAAATAAATGTGCCATGTTATTCTTGTTTATGTTACAGTACATGTAATTTTCTAATTCCAATTTCAGAGAGAGCTTGACAAATTACACTACAACAAAAGTAGAAGAAAATGGACACTACAAAACGATTTCAGTCACAAGGCCAAACGATTCATTTTGAACTCTAGACAAGTTCAGATCGCGAGACAGTAAACACAGGCCAACTGCGGGCCGATCCCGTGCCTCGTCTCATGGGCCATTTAATGTTCCCATATAAAGCGTTAGGGATTTTAGGGTTCAGTAAAATCTCCCAACTTATAAAACCACTCCCAAAAGCTCGAACCAGCTTCGGCGGCGCACAGAATCTTCCTCATCCATCACCACTATTATCTTAAGCACCACAAGCTTCACCAATGGGTTATAAATGAATATGGGTTTTATGTATCATATACCTTGGAGCGAGGAAAAATGGTTGCTTTGGACATCAATCGGCTTGAGCGGAATCGGAAATAGGGTTTTCATTTGTTTGGAGAAAGTCGGCATACAGCAGCTTTTTTATTCCATTGTAGTTTATTCTGCTCCATTAGGCAACTTTTGATGTCTTCTTGATTTTTTTGTTTTAATTTCATTTTCTGATTTCTAATGTTATAAGATAAATTAGGTTCTGTATCAAATCATTTACACATATTTATTTGATTTTATCAAAAGCTTAAATCGACTTGGAATGTGGATTTGGCTGAAAGATTGTGCAGCTGTGGCGAATGGCTGTGTCTTTCTGTTCAATGAACCATGATGAATATTTAATTTTGTGTATATAGGTATGAAAACAGCTTTACGCATCAGGATGTGGCTGTGTCACAACAGGCAGAGGGTTTTAATTACCGAAAATGCTGATGGTAAGTCTGTTTCAATCATTTATTTAGTGTGTCTCTTTGGGTTATTTCCGTTAACAAAAAAAGTTTGGACTAAGGTCCCGATGATTTGAAAGCAACTGATTATTGAATAAGAAAAATAGAGGAAGTTGTTAATGTTGTCAAAGATTAAATCCTATATTCACACTTGTGGAGGTTATAGGACACTTGGCATAGAGAAGAAGAAGGCTTGGTTATTAAGTACACATGGAAATATCTAGTAAAGTCTTGGCAACCAAGTTTACTTTGCTTGCAGGTGTTACTACTTGGATGTCAAGTATTTTGCTTGAATCCCAAGTACTTATTTAGTATAAATAGGAGGGAGCTCATTTGGACACAAAAACACCAACTCTAAGAGCCTTATGAGTTTTTCTCTCCTACTTCTCTTCTACTTTCTATTTGTGAGAATATAGAGCAATATTACTAGAGAGTTATTTTAGTGTTATGATTAGCTTCTTGCTATTCATAAGTTAGTGATTGATTCATCAATCTTTGAGTGTTTTAATTCTCTGTAAATGTTCTATAATAAAGAGTTGATCGTAGCCGTTTGTGGATGTAGGCGTACTGCCGAACCACGTTAATTCTTGTGTTCTCGCTTTCTTGTTTCTTTTAGTGTGCATCTTCTTTAATTTTACTTTACTTCTACATTGATCCAAAGAACTAGTGTCTTGTGGAATTATTTACCAAGTAATCCCAACAGAAGTATTAGTACCTATGACTTCTTTAGATGCTTGATTGTTTTGCATGTATGTATGCTAGGTTCTCTTTGTCTACCATTCTCTCATATGTGTTTCAATATCATGCTTTTAGTGGTGAATCGTTTGCTGTGTAGCGGAAACATTATATTGTCACTGAAAAATCTGGGCTATGTTTGAGGTGTTAGTTGCTTACAATTTACTGTCAGCAGATGGATGTGAATAAGGTGAGACTTGGTGGCCTTGAAGCCAGTCACAGAATATGCACTAAGATGATCCCGGAGTCCAGAAGTATGTTAAGAAGAATACGGAGCCCAATGTTCATTTGAGGGGCAAAATTGTAGCTGTTTTTAACACATGTACGACGATGTGGCAAATCAATTTGCTCTTAATGCGAATACATGTTGCACTGTAACGAGGTACAAAGCATCATATGCCGGTTCGATTAAGCCAATAATCACATCTGAATCCCATGTGGCTCTGTATTAAAGAGGTACGTATATATTGGATAACAGAGTTAGGATTAGGGACTGGTTGTTGGCATTTGAGTTTCCAATGATCCCACATAGTGTGAGCTATATTGTGAAAAAGGTTTGTATGGTATGGATGATTTTATAATTTACATTGCATAGGCTAGTAGGCTTACAATCTTCAGCTGTTTGTGGATGTGAACGCTTTTAGGTATTAGATTCTTCAGTAAGTATGAGTATCATGTACTATATTACCTTTGTCGTGTTGATGTAGGTCTGCGATTTTTCAGTGACAAATCAAAAGTAAGAAACTTAGAAATCCCAAAATTGATAAAGTTCCTTGGATTTTAGTTATGCTCAACTTTAAGAATGTTATTGTTGTTTGTATCTGTCACCTTCATATTCTTCTATAGGTGCATAGACAATCGTTTTCAGTGTATGTTGGCTTTTATATTCCGTAGTTTATATGGGTAGTAAAAATGATAATTAGCGCCGAGCACAGATTGAGTCTAACTATCTCAATTTTAAAAGTCTTCTTGGGAACTTATCAACAGAGAAATGTGGTACATTTCTGAACGACTGCTAGCCCAAATTGAAAGAATGCCAACTTACTTGCCCCAGTACCACTCACTCTCTGTACTTGGGTCTCTTTAACAGTTGTGTATGATCAATGTGAATTCTCCCTCTCAGTTTCTTATCGTTCAACAATCTCAGACAATATTTGAACTGATCTATAACACCGAACTATGTTGTAAAAAGGCGCTAGGCAAGGAGGCGCCAAACCTTAGCTGGCGCTGGCGCCTAAGGCGCCCCAGGCGAGGGCCTTTTTTTTAGAAAAAAACAGGACTAGGTATAATTTGGCGCCTGGCGCCTTTTTGCCAGGCGCCAGCCTTGCGCCTAGTGCGCCTTTTACAACATAGACACCGAACACGTTTATTTCTTCTAGTTGAGCCAGAGACGTACACTTATTTTTGTTTCGATGTAGTTTCATCTCCCAAACATGATTGTTGCTGTGTGTCGGTATGTTATCATTGTTGGCATGTCTGTCTGTCTGTCTCTCTGTGTGTCGGAGTCTGTTTTTGTACTCTGTGCTGCGATATATATGCTTTTCTGTTTGAAGTGGTAGAGTCTTGAGCTCCTCCTGATGTTTTTTTTTTGTATTCGCTCCCTTATCCTCTCTGTTGTATGCATGTCTTTGCCTTTTTGTGCTTGAACTTTATCTTAATTTTCTTACATCTAGATGCTTATAACTTTGCAGTAGAATGGAGGAATATCTCTGCTGCTTTGGGCATTGGATGAGCCAAGTTCATTCCTCTTTGGTTGAAAAATCTCGAAAGATTTTCTGTGATACAGACCTTCTCTATTATTCGTGGTCGTGGCTTGCTTGCTCGAGGACGAGTTGAGACGTGGTAATGTGCGAACACCAGAGGACAAGGAACAAACATGAGCTTAGTGTCGATCGTTTTTATTTTGTTTCTCTTTTCTTCGCTTAGGTCATGCCCGTAGTTGTTAAATCCAGCATCCGACCCAATTTAGTCAGGTTTGTCAAGTTTTCATCGAATCCAGATTCACAGTTGAGTGACTGGATATCGGGTTGTGTATATATAGAAAAGGGGAAGTTTCAACGGACCGACAGGAAATTATTATTGTACCCTTCCGTGTTTTTGATATGTTTCTCACTTTTTCGTAAATTTCGTTCAAAAAAGGGGTAAACAGCTGTTCTTTATTTCTTCTCCTAAAACAAAATCGAACAGCATCTCAATCTCTTCTCTTCTTTCTCAATCCAACAAAATTTCTTCCCTCTTCCTCCTTGGATTGTATCATCTTCACCACCACTTCCTTGACCAGCGCTACCACCGTAACTAAATCATATACATATTAGCGGTCGTTCACCACCATCAACACTACCGTCACTACTACCGGAAAATTTCAACTGAAATCAATACTCTCTTCTCTTCCTTACTCTCTTCTCTTCCTTACACAACATTAATCGTTAAAATCATTTGTGCCTTATTTTGAAATCGATTCTCCGATTGCTCGCAGAAGATTTCGTCTTTCTTATCGGTAAGTAACTCATAATGTTTCCTCTTTAAAGAAACATTTAACCTAATTAGCTTAGTTAGAAAAATATTGACTGATAAGATAGGAATTTTACAGGGTTTAATTTCTTTCTTTTTATATGATTTTAGTCGAGTTTTAGGTCTGAGATAAAGATTTCGTCTTCGGTATGAGCTGATTTCAATTGGAATTTAGAAATCCAATTTCTAATTATCAGTTTAGGTTAAATGTTCAATTTTTTCTTCGATACTTCTAATTGTTTGTTGAAATGCGTAATAGAAAATAGTTTTCACTTTTGATTTGGTTCTCAAGGAAGTCATGTATTTATATAAAAACTCATGTCTAATTCTCTGCTCTACTTTATAAGTATTGAATGCACGTCTGGTTTCCAAATGTAACTAAGCATATGAATAGTAACTCAATATCAGTCGAAAAATGTAGCAATACCAAATTGAAATCTCCATTTGTTGTATATGTTGCTTCATGTACACGAGAAGATGGTAGTCAGTGCCATATTAGCAATGTCGTATTTCATAAAGATCCTTGAAACACAGTAAGGTGCAATGTTATTCGTTGCCATTAAGGTTCTTATTGGGTTTCTCATCTGAATGTGACAATTGATTGAGATTGATATGAATTACCTCTACCCTAGCAGACACCTTCTTTTCTGGGTTTCTGCAACTTTTTTTTTAATCAATTTTTTTAAGCCACTTACATTATGTCGTTTTCTTTATGCGATGCAAGTTATGTGAGGTTAATATGTTAGTTTATATCTCCACCGCGCCAACTAAGTATCCTGACATACACAATAGGTCTAGGCCTAGCCAATAACAGTTAGCCTGCGAAGACAGCAAAGTTGAATTTGTCGACCAGACCCACATTCACTGCAAAATGCAACAAACTATGGTGTTTTCCTTGCAGTAAGACGATTGTCCGGCTTGGCAGACTAGCTACACACTACCCTGTTTGGCTTAAGTTTCGTAATTTTATAATTATGGTGATATTAGTTGAGTTGATGTAATGTCACATTTCCTCTTGATTTTTAGGCATTGAAGCAAAGTCGATGGAAATGGAAGGTTAGATCCGCCGTAATCCTAGAACTATACCACCAAGAATATTTTTGTTCCTTACATCCTGTAGATGTTAAATCTCTTTATTATGACATGACACTCAATTTTCGTTAACTATATTGCAGTTTATTTGAAATCGAGGAAACATCTGAAGCCATGATGTTGGATGGACAAACTCTAATGCTGGAAAATAATATTTTCTTGCAAATGCTTCTCTTGAAGTAAACTGAACAATGAACATTGTATGATATGATTGCTGCTATATAGATGGTGAGTCATAAGTCTTGGTGTATTTTGGTAGAAACAAATAAAGACAGTGATTTTGAGTAATTGGGTGCTCGAGAAGAACGATTGTGAATTGGATACATCCTTTCGGTGGAATATGGCACACCCTTCGCTGGAATGTGGTAAAGTAGTAGGACATACATAAAGTCATAAATACGGAACGGAACCCAATACTACTCTTTCCTGGCTATGAAGGTACAAGAAAAGCAAAAATAAAGGCAAAGCCTCTTTTTTGGGAGTCTCCCATTTTCTATAGAAAAGGATGATTTGTGTACCTCAAAAAATCATCTATTTCTCATAATAAAGAAATTTGGTAATTCACTTTTTTTTTTTTTTTTTTGAGTTACAATATTAGTTTAGGGTTTCATTTGGAGCTTACACTATGGGTGAGCTCATCCCATAAATCTATTTCTGCTCTGTATCATTTAATTATTTCACTCTTTTGGTGTTCTTCATTACCAGCTGTTATATTTCTATTACTTTTCTTCTTGCAGGTTAAAATTTTACATTGCATTTCTTAATGAAGGATAGTTGGGTTTTTGGTTTGCATATGGGTCTCAGTGATCTTGAGTAATCGGAATGGCAGATTTGATCGCAAGTATGGTTATATACTAGTTGTAACGAAGAAAGAAATTGAATGAGAATTTAGTAGTATATTCTTGGAAATTCCTGGCTTTAATAAGAAGAGCTCTATGATTTTAGTCACTAGCTGTTGATGGTGGTTTCTAAACAAGGGTAAAAACGTAAAACCCCATGACCTAGTGTTACCCGCAAACATTAACTAAGAGCATTTAACTCGGGTGTAAATAATAAATAGGGGTATTTTTCAAATACCGATTAGGTTTTCATACAGAACCCTAATTCCAAAACCAAGCCGCACACTCGCGCACCATGGCAACCATGCCAAACCAAGCCGCACTCGCGCACCATGGCAACCATGCCAAACCAAGCCGCACTCGCGCACCATGGCAACCATGCCAAACCAAGCCGCACTCTTCGCACCATGGCAACCATGCCAAACCAAGCCGCACTCTACGCACCATGGCAACCATGCCAAACCAAGCGCACTCGCGCACCATGGCAACCATGCCAAACCAAGCCGCACTCGCGCACCATGGCAACCATGCCAAACCAAGCCGCACTCATGACCATGGCAACCATGCCAAACCAAGCCGCACTCGTGCACCATGGCAAACCATGCCAAACCAAGCCGCAAGACTGCGCACCATGGCAACCATGCCAAACATGCTCGCTAGCGGCTTTTTCTACCAAAGCCACTACCCGCATGCCATTGGCACATGCCAAAATGCTCGCTAGCGGCTTTTCTACCAAAGCCACGGCCCCGCATGCCATTGGCACATGCCAAACATGCTCGCTAGCGGCTTTTCAACAAAGCCACGGGGCCCCAGATGCCATTGGCATATGCTAAACATGCTCGCTAGCGGCTTTTCTACCAAAACCACGCGGCCGCATGCCATTGGCACATGCCAAACATGCTCACAATGGCTTTTTCTACCAAAGCCACGGCCCTAACGGCCCGCGCATGCCATTGGCACATGCCAAACATGCTCGCCAGCGGCTTTTTCTACCAGCCCACGGCCCTAACTACCAAGATGCCATTGGCACATGCCAACATGCTCGCCAGCTAGCTTCCCTATCAAGGTCACGTCCTAATGATATTACGCATGCCATTTGCACATGCCAAACATGCTCGCTAGCTAGCTTCCCTATCAAGGTCACGGCCCTAATGGCCACGCATGCCATGGCACATGCCAACATGTCGCAGCTGTTTCCCTATCAAAGGCCACGGCCACTAACGGGCCTCAAGATGCCATTGGCACATGCCAACATGCTCGCTAGCTAGCTTCCCTATCAAGGTCACTGTCCTAATGGCCACGCATGCCATTGCACATGCCAACATGCTCGCTAGCTAGTTTCTATCACGTCCTAACGGCCACACATGCCATTGGCACATGCCAACATGCTCGCAGCTAGTTTCCCTATCACGGTCCTAACGCCACACATGCCATTGGCACATGCCAACATGCTCGCTAGCTAGTTTCCTATCATGTTCCTAACGCCACGCATGCCATTGGCACATGCCAAAGCATGCTCGCCAGCTAGTTTCTATCAAGGTCACGCTTCTAATGGGCCACGCATGCCATTGGCACATGCCAACATGCTCTAGCTAGTTTCCCTATCAAGGTCACGGCCCTAATGGCCACGCATGCCATTGGCACATGCCAAAACGCACACACTCGGTAGGCTAACTTGCAAACCGTGCAACCTACCACTACAAGTATTCCGACATGCCATTGGCACATGCCAAACACACACGGGGGTAGCCAAACTTGCAAACCTGCATCTACACCAAGGCATTTCGCACATGCCATTGGCACATGCCACACGCGCCACTAGCAGCGCCACTTGCACTCAAGATGCAAACCAACACTCGATCGAGACATCAACACAAGGGGGGATGCTTCTAGGGTTTTGGTTTGGCGGTCACAAAGATGCGGCGTACACTACACTCACATTAAGAAAGCGTGAAAAGGAATAAAGGTCTAAATAAAAGAGGAAATAATGGTGAAAAACGTTTCGCCCATTAAACCATGCGGTTACCACCTCCTCCCATTATTTCACCCCTTTACTCTCTTCCTTCATGAGGCCAGTGCGTTTCAATCTCAACTTGTATAAATAGGTCTTACCTATTTCCACGGACAACAAGTCTCTGGCAAAGAGAAAATACTACACTACTCTCGCAAAGGCAACTTTGTAAGCTTTCCCCAAAAGCTTTCATCTCTTTGCAAGCTTCCCAAGCTTCTACTTTCGATACAAGTCGAGATACCACTCCTCAACACCTTTCTTTGCTTCCTCCCCAAATCAACCCTTTCCCTCCACTTTGTGACCGAAGTAAAGTCCGGAACGGCCATTTCTTGGTTTAGGTCTGACTTGACAAAGATTGATATTCGAACCTATAAAGTGCTCACGTGCGGACATTTGTTTAGGGTTTGAACCAGGTTCACTCACCCATCGAATTTACCAAAATCGCGTAAACGATTTTTACCCATAAACGATTGGCGACCACGGTGGGAGGATTGATCTATCGGCTACAATACCAACTCCAACTCCTCATTTCATTTTCCGAACGTCAAATCCCAACATGGTGGAACTCAACCGGAGCGCCGAGAACACCAAAGACGTAACGCATCCCCGATGGTAGCGTCTCTCCCTATAACGTTCTACTCCACCATGGTGACAACAAGAACATCGAATGCACTCCTATAAGTGTAACACCGCCTATCACCAGGGCTAGAGCCACGCCTCCTCTAGCGTCTCTGCACAACCCTCTAATCACGGCAACGAGAATATCTTCTTCGGGTGTCACGCCCCAAATACGTGAGCTAGGCCGCCGCTCGACCCTCAATGCCGTCCAACATGGCGCCTCCGACAACTAAGGATCCAACTACCCCGCCGACGGGATGGGAGACCTGGAGGGACTAGAGGAAGTCGTCCTTACGCCACCATCGCCGATTTGATGGAACGACAGAGACGCTCGCTGAGCCTGCACAGATATGGTTTCAACGCGTGGGAGGTGCTCATCTTTCTCAAGACCCCGACAGGCGACTACCCGTGTGAGTCGATCCTCCGAGCCACCCAGAAGCATCTCCAACAACCTGACGCTGGTACCTCGGCAAAGCATGCCTCCACGGATGAAGAAACTCGCACTAGAATCCCGTTGGAGAGAAATCGCCTACCCAACTTCGACGAGAGAAGATTTGGAACAACTCCTACGTGACCGAATCAAGTATGATGAGTCGGATGCGCATCATCACCAACCCCTTGCCCATCCGAAATACAGAGAATCCCTCCCAAGGGGTACTCTTCTCCTCAATTTTCCGCACGATGGTACCTGGAATGCACGCGAACATGTTTTCGTTTCGAATCTTTGGGTGAACATGAATATAATCACGTTCTTCGTTTATGGGAATTTTCAAAATCACTTATCGGAAGGGGCGTATACATATGGTAACAAAGCATCCCACCGGAAAGATTCCCAACTCGGGAGTAGCATGGTCACCGCGTTTTTACAGAAATACTTCTTCGTGTCCGAACAAGTTACCTTTTTTCACTTCGGGAGAATGTACCGGTGGGATAACGAACATTCAAATGATTTCGTCAAAAGGTCTGTGGTTCAAGCACTGACTGTCCACGACTCCAAACGTGACCGAGCAACAATTGGTAAACGCATGCATCAATGGTAATGGTCCCATCTACCGCGCCCGCCAGAAAACTTGCGTTTCCAAACGTTCTCCGAACTCCATGAGGCCGGCGATGAATAAACAAAGCATAAAGATTACTTGGAAAGGACTAGGCCAACTCGGGCGAAGACGCGCGTGAAACTCGCGGAGTAGACGCATATCATCATCAAACAATTTAATGCCGGCCATCCTCCGTGAACATGGTGAACGAAAGAGGAAAAGGAAAGCCGCAACTACGAGCCACCACCAAACGTGAAGCACCAGCACAACGGGAACCCTCGCGATAGAAGATCGTTGCTAAAACTCCGTGCAAGACGCGAGACCGAAGGAAATACCCTTGATTTCCCATTTCCCATCGAGGAGGTGATTGACCTCCGGAAGCTTGGGTCCAAGATGATGTCATCGCATCCGCCGCCGTACGGTCCGCTAACCGAGGCCGAGATGGCGAATCCCAAATACTGGTCATTACCACTGTGTTCGTTCACCACCGGGACGAAGGACAAAAATGCCAGACTAAAGCATATTTTCAAAGAAAGGATAAGCGAGGAGAACTCCAACTAGGAGACGAAAGAGTGCACGAGACCCACTCCCCATAAGAAACTCAATGGGTCCTCTAGAGATTCCGTGCACGATATCAGTGCAATCCATGATGCAACATATATAAATTCTCTATCTTTCCAAGGTGCAGCGACAAGATATTTTCGCAGCTCTCAATCGCGTTGTATCCCAAGAACGGCTTTTTCTCTCCCTCGGAACCCACGCCAAGGGCCCAAGTTTCCAAACGGGCGGGACCAAAAGGGAGAACTAGGGACCGCTAACCACGTCCTGCTTAAGAGGTAACGAATTTGACGACACACTCATCGATACTGACCTCTACAACAACATCATTACTTTCAAAACACTAAAGGCGAGGGATTTACAAAGCAAGACGCTAACTATTCCCCGTCCGTGATTAAGAACTTGGGAGGAGAAGCTTTGAATGCGCATGGCTACATCAACTTACGCGATCGAGATGGGAGACCATGATGCATAGCAAGTTCCACATTGTCAAAGAACTAGATCATGACATGATTTTGGACGCTTATGGGTGCTCGACAACAAAGCGAAACGGACGTACACCCCCGCCAACACCCACGCCCCAAGGGATTCCTAACAAATCGCCCCACGGGTTATCGCATCAACGAGCTATTGAAGGAACCCGGCATCCGAGAAGACCCGCCGACGTTTAGCCCATGATTTTCAAATGCAAGTAAGTCCGACCGAGCAACCCGTTATGCAACCGGCCTTTTCTTCCCCATTCTCATGGGGACTCGGCGCAACAACCGGCACAAACGTCGTCAAAAATGTGAATGGGGAGCCGGACCATTCGAACACTTTGCAAGCTTGGAAGCTTCTATCGAAAACCGACGAAGCCAAGGCTCAAATGGTTACACGACGTATGAACCCGTTTTCAATCGGAGATATAGTGGTTAAGGAAAAACCCATTTTCAATCGGAGATGTAGTGGTTAAGGAAAGCTCGTTTCAAGTTGGTAAGATGACAAGAAAGATGGATTTGCCCGAGGAAGGTGAAGGCAAGTCAGACCGGTTGCGGATACCCTTTGGGAGGATACGCGAAGCTCATCACTGACACACCCGAAGGCGTGATAGTTCACTCGCGATGGCTCAAGGAATCCAATCCCTAAAATGTTGTACTTCCCAATCACCTCTTTTCGCACTTCTTTAACAATTCCTCTTAATAGCTGTACTTCCCCAGGATAAATACACCACACTGTTTGTGTTTTTCCCTAGAGATCTCCCCCTTGTCAAAAAAAAATATATAATAAATATATCTCTTTTTCCGAGCGGATCCTTCGCATATCGGAGAAATACACGAGAAGAACCCGTAAAACCATTACGAGCCATCATACCACAACCTCTTTCAAAAATATATATATATACGAAGCAAAAATGTTTATGATGAAGAAGAAGGGAAAGATGTGTTTACAAAAAAAAAACAGGAATCGGGAACTAAGTAACTAGTCGTAAAAACAAAAGGAGGAATCCAGCTCCACGAAGGATGGAGCAAAAGCCCTTCGGGCAAAAGCTGTGTTTTCAAGCACTTCCCCAAAGAATCTTTCGGGCAACAAAGGTTCCATTCAGCGGTTGTAGCAGCGGCAATCTCAACATCCCATCCTGGGGCAGCCACAGCAGCAGCAGTGGTCCTCCCCGACAACCATTCCAAGCATACGCCACCATGACCCTCCCGGATCCCCAACAATACCTTTGGCATCAACTTCAAAGGTTGTCTCGCTTCTATCATATACTCCTTCGAAAGTTTTCTCATCGACACTTCGAAGAAAGTTTTTGATTCATCCACATCAAGATCAAGAATCACGGCGTTCTCCTCGCGTCCACCGAACCCCGAGAGAGTCCGAACATGCACTGTTCTTCGTAAGGATAGATGGAGGGGAGGTCCTTTAATAATTCCGTTAGCTTCACGGGAACAAAGATTCAATCCCAACCAATACTTTCTCAAGAGAAGAGGATTGATCCCCACCCGATTCCTCAAGTCCTTTTCCGAAAAGTTAAAGGCACGGCCGTTTCCTCGGGAAGATCCCATCATACACCTTTGCAAGAAATGGAAAATGATCAAGTTCCATCCTCATGCATACACATATAAAGAAAGGATAGCGTGAACAAAGAAGGAGAAGAAAACGTGCGACAAAGCAAAGAAAAAGGAGAATCAACGGAGAGAACCCCTTCTCGACGATGCATTCGCGTTGGGTATATATACGGAGCCTTAAAAAGGGAAAGGGAGCAATGAAGGACATAACACTTCCAGATTTTTTGGCATGGATGATGCCCTAATTGAAGCCGCACGTGAAGGAAAGCAAAATAAGGAAACTTTATACCCGAAGAGACGTCTAATCCCTCCTTATTTACATAAGTCACGCCCGTAAGCACTGGCTTCCAAGTTGCACCGCCCCCCACCAGCACCGACTTCCCAAACCACGCCAAGCACGCCCACCTCGCGCCCGGCCCCGTAGCCCAAAGCATGCTCGGTTTCCCAAGTCACGCCCGCAAGCACGCACGCATCCACACCTTGCGGCTGGTCCCACCGGCTAGCACATTCGGCCTCCCCAACTCGCGCCTAACTTCCCAATGTCGCAAGTTACACGCCCCACCAAACCCTCCCGATTCGTGCAAAGCTACCAGGAGGTAAGGATTCCAAACTTATTTATAAAAGGTCGACAAGCCTCCCTAATTCTCTTCACCCCGTCACCATCTTATGCTTACACCATGAACAAAGCCCTCGTTCCAAGCTAGCCTGTGGGACTTAATGTTGATGGTGGTTTAAACAAGGGCAAAAACGTAAAACCCCATGACCTAGTGTTACCCGCAACACATTAACTAAAGAGAATTTAACTTCCAGGTGTAAATAATAAATAAGGGTATTTTTCAAAATACGAGATTAGGGTTTCAAAACCCTAATTCCAAAACCAAGTCGCACACCGCGCACCATGGCAACCATGCCAAACCAAGCCGCACTCGCGCACCATGGCAACCATGCCAAACCAAGCCGCACTCGCACCATGGCAACCATGCCAAACCAAGCCGCACTCGCGCACCATGGCAACCATGCCAAACCAAGCCGCACTCGCGCACCATGGCAACCATGCAAAACCAAGCCGCACTCTTCGCACCATGGCAACCATGCCAAACCAAGCCGCATCACAGACCATGGTAACCATGCCAAACCAAGCCGCACTCGCGCACCATGGCAACCATGCCAAACTAAGCCGCATCACGCACCATGGCAACCATGCCAACATGCTCACAGCGCTTTTTCTACCAAAGCCACCCCCCGATGCCATTGGCACATGCCAAACATGCTCGTTAGCGGCTTTTTCTACTAAAGCCACGGCCCTAACGGCCCCGCGCATGACATTGGCACATGCCAAACATGCTCTAGCGGCTTTTTCTACCAAAGCCACGACTCCTAACGGCCCGCACACGCCATTGGCACATGCCAAACATGCTCATAGCGGCTTTTTCTGCAAAGCCACGGCCCTAACGGCCCCGCATGCCATTGGCACATGCCAACATGCTCGCTAGCTAGCTTCCCTATCAAGGTCACGGCCTAATGGCCACGCATGCCATTGGCACATGCCAACATGCTCGTAGCTAGTTTCCCTATCAAGGCCACGGCCCTAACGGCCCCGCATGCCATTAGCACATGCCAACATGCTCGCTAGCTAGCTTCCTATCAAGGTCACGGTACCCTAATGGCCACGCATGCCATTGGCACATGCCAACATGCTCGCTAGCTAGTTTCCCTATCACGGCCCTAACGGCCACATGCCATTGGCACATGCCATTGGCACATGCCAACATGCTCTCTAGCTAGTTTCCTATCACGTCCTAACGGCCACACATGCCAACATGCTCGCTAGCTAGTTTCCTGTCACGGCCCTAACGGCCACATGCCATCGGGCACATGCCAAAGATGCTCGCTAGCTAGTTTCATCTATCAAGGTCACGGCCCTAATGGCCATTGCGATGCCATTGGCACATGCCAACATGCTCGCTAGCTAGTTTCCCTATCAAGGTCACGGGCCCCTAATGGCCACGCATGCCATTGGCATGCCAAACGCACACGCCGGTAGCCTAACTTGCAAACCGTGCAACCTACCACCAAGGCATTCCGCACATGCCATTGGCACATGCCAACACACAGTAGCCAAACTTGTAAACCGTGCAATCTACCATAAGGCATTTCGCACATGCCATTGGCGCATGCCACACGCGCCACTAAAACCGCCACTTGCACTCAAGATGCAACCAACACTCGATACATCAACACAAACTGGGATGCTTCTAGGTTTTGGTTTTGGCGGTCACAAAGATGCGGCCGTACACTACGCTCACATTAAGAAAGCGTGAAAAGGAATATAGCGGTCAAATAAAAGAGGAAATAATGGTGAAAAAACGTTTTTTGCCATTAAACCATGCGGTTACCACCTCCTCCCATTATTTCACCCTTTACTCTCTTCCTTCATGAGGCCTGGTACATTTCAATCTCAACTTGTATAAATAGGTCTTACCTATTCCACCAGACAACAAGTCTCGGTCAGAGAAAATACTACACTACTCTCGAAAGGCAACTTTGCAAGCTTTCCCAAAAAGCTTTCATCTCTCTGCAAGCTTCCCAAGCTTTACTTTCTCGATACAAGTCGAGATACTACTCTCTTCAACACCTTTCTTTGCTTCCCTCCCCAAATCAACCCTTCTCCTCCACTTTGACCGAAGTAAGTCCGGAACGGCCATTTCTTGGTTTAGGGCTAGGACTTGTGCAGTTGATCTCTAGAACCTATAAAGTGCTCACGTGCGGCACATTTGTTTAGGTTTGAACCAGTTTCACTCACCCACCGAATTTACCAAAATCGTAAACGATTTACCCATAAACACTAGCACATCGAGGCTTCAAGTGTAGGGATTCAATTATTTTCATTCTCTTTGAAATATTAAAATTTTCCCACCTCGAAAGAGTTATGGGTCCGTCCCAGCCTTAAAGTATAGCTTGAAATATATGAATTTTGATTTTTGAAATATAAATCGCACATTTTGAATTCTTGACATCATTTCTAATTTTTTTACTCGATAAAGATAAGAGGAATAACAAGGAAAAGTAGTTTACACTCTTTAAAAACTTAAAATTAATGATATTTTTTAAGTCTCTGTAGAACAAACCGTTCTGAAATCGGCCAACAAGATTTATTTTTAATCGATAAGTTGGTCAACAATGTTGCTTGTTCTATGGGGTGAATTAGGTCAAGAGAACATTTTTCTAAATATATGATAAGGTTTAGCAAAAGAAATCCGAGTAAATTATGTTCCATTAGAGCAACCACAGTCCACGAGTATAACTAAAAATTTGCTCGAGAAACCAAACACTATCGAACGGACTAAAGACCAAATACCATAAAAACCAAAACCAAACTATATTTGGTCTTTGGTTTGGTCTTTGGCCGGGCGAAGGTTAAAGGTTGCGCCTGGTGGGGCGTAACTTAAAGTTACGCCCGTATTAAAAAAAAAAAAAAATTGAGGCGCAACTTTAAATTTGCCGGATGATCGGGCGTAACTAAAATTCGCCCAAATTAAAAAAAAAAAAAAGGGGACGCAACTTTGAGGTTGCGCCTAAAAGAAAAGTGGGGGGGCGTAACTTTTAAGTTGCGCTCGATTCACTCCAAATTTGGTTTTCCCACCGTAGCGTCGCACCACCTGAGTAAACCCATTTTTTCAAATTTTTTTGGTTTTAGTCTTTGGTTTTAATCTCCCACTGCGGTTGCTCTTTAGGCAATCATTT
>JAJJWW010007953.1:0-21895 GCA_023531295.1 Papaver armeniacum
GTGCATCCCGCATTATTTCAAGCCGCAGCTCCATCATCCAACCCCGGCAAAAGATCTCCCGAGTTGCAACCTTCCATTGTAATTTGAATCATAGCATCAACAAGACACCATTTCACACTCTTTGTATTATCTCATCATTCCATATACCCAGATTGCCAGGCCTGTAATTTCAGTGCCGCCGGCTACAACTCATGTAATACTCTTACTAAGTCCATCCCAGCACCACCAGCAGGATTGCTGAAAATGACCTTGCAGCCCTTGCAATTCTATAAGCCCATGGAGTCCAACTCAGTCACCACAAGCCATCTTCAGTTCAACACAAAACACCACTGCAACTCACAACTATTCAGCTCCACATAACAACAGTTCCACCAATCTACCAGAAATCCCAATGCACAACAGCTCTTCATGTCTGCACAACAAAGACACAGCTTGCGAACTTGCCACTGATTCACCTAAACACTCAGCAGAATCGAGACTTCAACAGCTCAATCTCTTCCTGGCAAGCACACATAGAGTTGCAATGCAGTTCCATGACAATCACCAGCTGAAATTTACCTGTCATCAAATGCAACTCTTCAATCCCCGTAACAACACATTCAACTTTGCCATTTTCCATTCATCCAGCAGCACTCAGCTTGCCCTGAGCCTTCTCTTGCCTGCAATTACATCACACAAAGCCCCCTGTTCCAGCATGCCATCTCTCTAGTTAAGCTCAGGCCAGCCTTAGCCCCAACTCATCCACGAGAAACATCCATTACCAGTGGTTCGGTTCCTCGGCAAGCATTCCAACTCCAATGCTCATCCCCAAGACCTAATCACAAACTACACTGCTTGCAAGTCCACTAGTTGTACTTCATTCCTGAACTTGGCCCAAGTCCTACTACTTGCCCTGCCGGCCTCCTCGGACTTCAATGCAGCTTCAACTGACACTGCAAATCATGTAGCTTACCGGCTCGAGATCACCCTGCACAAGACAAAGAACTCAGAACCACCACCTTGCTTTGTCTTGCGCAACTTACATTTGCTCCATCCATTGGCAATGCCACCATGAGCATCAAGCTCACAAATCACACCACCAGGCAGCCACTTTGCCAGACTAAAAGCCATTGAACAAGAACAAATCAGCCCGATCCACCAAAGATCCAAAACTCAGTTACCACCATCCTGGTCAACATTATCACCGCCATACATTCCACTCGACCTTCATCTCAGCCCCAGTATAACTCCATTTGAGTTTCATTGCCACTTTCTTCAATCGAATATCAACCTTTCCGAGGCAAATGAGTGTTTAAACCAAATCACCAAAACCCCTTCCTCGTTCTTCATAAGAAACCATTACAGCCTACCTTTATTCACCGAGTTCTCTTCCATCCTTATACATCCAACACTGAACTACAACCAAGCGCAGGAAGACCAGACCAGTATTGCCATTGCAGCCAAACCACAACCGCAGATTCTGCACTACCAGCTTTCTCAAGATGCAGCTCAGCTTAGATCAAACCATCAACACACTGCTGATTAGAACCCATCACTATAGCAGTGAAACCCATTTCCATCTTGTTCGCAACTTCATCTCGATTCAACCTCCAATCTTCCACCGAAGTTTCGATCTGACTCAATAACGTCAATAACAGAAATTCATCATCACTCTTCTCGACTCACAATCATTCTTGAGCAACACAGGTGCCCTCTTTCTTCATCGGATCTGAATCCTATTTTCGAGCATCGATGCACCATTAACAGAATCAGTTTTGAATGATAAACGCAGGTCTATAGAATTTCTATCCGCTTCTCTCGATTTGTAATTCATGGCAAGCATCAAAACCCTACTTTAACTTAGTCATCCTCAGCAGCAAACTTTTCCATGGTTGCTCTTATTTCCCCACTTTTCGATCGACACAAAATAATGTGGATAAGATACTTGTGTTGTAATGACAGAATTACTGTAGACACCCAGCATTCCCCTGTATAAGGGCCACCATCCGAGAATATACCTCTTCTTGCTTTGTCGGTTTTAAGGAATCGACAAGCTTATTAATAGATTTTGCTCGTAACTTCCTCGGACGTGTCAATTGACTTCAATCTTTCGCCGCTAGCTTCGCCTTTTGCTCTTTTCCGCTTAAATGAGTGATTTCTTCTCCTTTTGTTCTCGGTGACTCCATTGCACCTGATAACTCAAAAGCAAACATAAGATACATAATTCACACGAAAAATAGCAAAGAAAGCATAAACTCTATATAGTAAATACGGTGTATTCTACACCTATCATATACTCTTCTATAATCGTATACCTTGATCGTGTTGGTCTTCCATGAAAATCCCTAGGACAACGAAGAGTACCATACTTCTCTCTTATAGTCACCATTTCCGTTGAATGTGTTTGTGGCGAGTCGCTCATTTTATCAATAACTACGAGCTAGTTTGGGTCTCCACTAACACAACTTGTTCCACCGCATCGACTTGACTTACTTGAAAAGGCTTCTTAGAGACTTTTGGACTTCCATTTTGATCTTTTCTTGGAAGACCTCTTTTCTTTGGTTGCGGTTCATCTTCAAATTCGGCTTCCGAACGCTCATGCCGACACAATATTCTTTTATTAGACAAATGATCCTTTAATTCTTTTCTTTCAATGGTCCTCGACACTTCGGTGTTTGGCCTACCCGCCCCCTTATGCTTAATAGGTTCATCAACCTCTTTAAACGAGGGTGAAGAGCTTGTTCCAAATCATGCATCAATATTTGCTTTTTGGCGCCATTTGTTGTAGCATAACGCTCGGCTATTCTTGCACACAATTCCGACTCCATGAACGACGGACCATTGACTACGGGTGTGCTTGGAGTGAAATTTAATTGCTTCCAAAATGGATGAATATCATTGATGTCAATCACATCGACGTACCTACCCATTTTATGACGACATGGGAGACCAATACCTATCATATCCTTGCAAACACAAACCGTATTCTCGTCATCGTTAGCTTTATACAACTTCAATTGTTCTATCATGTGATTTATTGCCCAATGTGAAACTTTATGAACAATGCCCCTTAGAAGCAATCTTTCCCCTTCGTGTTCCGTAGGCAATTTATGTACACTAAATTGCATAGAAGCCTTAATCTTTATGAGATCACGATTGGTGAATTCATGGATTGCTTCTTGGATCGACACAACTCCATTTTGACTACCTAGAAGTATTTTCTTTAATCGGCCATGAGACCCCTCCGCAATGCTTGTCGCCTCGTTCTTGAAGTTATGATATTCATATGTCCATGTATACACAAACCTCTCCTTAATCGGTAACCATTGTGTTTTACAATACTCAACGGGTTTTGGGTAGTCCTTGTAATATTCTTCCTCAAATTTCTTCAAGTTCCTTTCGTAAATTTCCTGGTCATTGACCAAACGATCTTGTCCCATGCTTTCATGAACGATCTCCAAATTATCCCATCCTCCTTCCATTTTTCATCAAATAACCTCTTCTCTTCCTCTCGTTCTTCCTCGGTTAATTTACTAATGCGCTCATCCTCTTCCTTCGACCTCTTGGTACCCTTCCTTGGTTTTTTAGCTTGGAAATGGCGATGGCAATTACGAGGTTGCATTGAATGTGCCACGTACACCGCAAGTTTCGGGCAGGAAACACTACCGCTATTGCATGTATTAAGGCTTGATCGTTATCCGTTACAATAACCCTTGGAAAATCATCCCCATTGTAAATGGACCTCGGCGTCTAAAGACATCCAAATGAAACTCACGTTGTTCTCATGATCCATTAAACCCCATGCAATCGTAAACGTGTTTTTGTCCGAAGTGTGACAAGCAATGTTCAACAACGACATGTTATATTTGTTTGTCTTGTAAGTGGCATCTATCAACACAATTTGATGAAAACATCGAGCCAATTTTATCATTTCGGGATGTGCCAAGAAAATACGTACCACTTTACCATCCTTTTCTTCCGTTCTCAACGTGTAGTCGTGTAACTCACCTAACCACTGCGATTGTTGCATGACCGTTCTACCATCCCATTCCGTCCTTTTGATCGTAGCTAGGCCGACTTAATTGTAGATAAAGAAGACAAGTTGTCGGGTCGTCCGCCTTTATTTTACTTAAGATCGCACTCGCCTTTTGGATACGCATAGACCTCACCGTCTCCATTTCATGTGCTTTTAACTTCGCAACCATTACATGTCCAATAAGAGTATCCGGATCATCATGGTTGTGACAACCATTAGCAACTTTATACATTTTCCAATCTTTACTTTCCTTACCATCGGGCTTATAGAAGACAATCTTAAATGGGCATCCAATCTTCTTCGTATGAGTTCGGTACTTCTTCCTCTCCGTCTTCCTTACATACTTATTATTCTTTCCCTCGTGACTCTTCTTCTCCCCACCTCGCTCACATACCATTTCAAACCGAATATTCTTAACGCAACGGTTCCCGAACTACCACGCACATCTTCTCTTTTGCCTTGTTCATAAGCCATTCCTTGGCCTCCTTCTTACTTCCAAATATCTAAATGGGCATATTACAAAACAAAAGTAATAAGCATAACCATCTAACATACACGATTGGAAAAAGAAAAGATAAATCATGACCATACCAAATCGTTTGCATAGTGTAGGGAAGTATCAGGCCTCAAATAATAATCGTCATCAACCGCTACAACGAGCCCTACGCACAACAACAACAAGTTATGCATTAGCAATCGGAAGGAAGTTTAGATAATAAGTAAACGATTGTAATACAATCGGTGATTTAATACTATACAACGTAACCGATTATAATAAATCGGTAGTCATGTACACATATAGTCTACCGATTAACGACATACAGAAATGAACAATTCTTCTGTGTAAAAACCTTCAATAATCGGAGGGACTATAAATTCATGAACCAAACGATTATTATATACCAATAATCGGACGTTTATTCATGTAGACAAATTAGATTATGAGAAATTGAAACTTTCAATTTGAGGATTTTTTTCATATTCGGCATATTAATACATCAAAATATACCCGATTATTAATAATCGGTAGATATGTTACTAAATTTACTACCGAATACATGTCGTTCATGTCATTCAATGCATGCAGAAATCGAATTTTCACGTTCGAAAACACACACAAACGCACGTAACATGGATAACATGGGTATTAGAGTTTGTTAACAACATACCCGTATGTTTGATGAATCATTAGCTTCGATCTCGGGTGATTCTCCATTTTCTTCCATGAAAGCGTCGTCTAGGGTTTCATCTCCATCAAAGTTTGGATCATTCAACATATACCCCAAATCGTCATCTCTAAACGGTAGTGAACCTTGAAATTCAACAACTTCACGTCCTCCTTCTTCGTACCCATCCATGTTTATGGAAGTTGGCAAAAATCGGAAGTTGGCAACATATACCCACTTCTTCTTCTTTTTTCTTCTTCTTCTTCTCTCACTCAATCGGGAGTTACCTCGCGATGAGTCAATTTTTTTCCAAACACTAATATATAGACCCCAACCTACCGATTACAGAGTTTGCTTCCGATTATTGAGTGAAACTACCGATTATTGTTTTGGCTACCGAATATTATAGTTTTGTCAAAGGTTGAATCCTGACCACTTATAATCGGTAGTGTATAAGTTTTATCATCTACCGATTATGTCGATTGCAAATTAAAGCAAATAAGGATTTTAGAAAAAAACTCATTTAGGGGCAACCTATAATCGGTAGGTTTTGGAACCTATATTAAAAATTACGATTATGGCTACTTCCAAATCACGAACCACATGGTTAGGCCTGGCTTTGTTCCCTCTTAACCTATGGATTTTGGCAAGGGTTCGATACGGGGTCTCCTTACAATCGGTAGTTTATTAAGTTGAGTAGACTACCGATTATAGTAGATTTCAAAATTCATCACATGAAGGATTTTAGAAAAAACTAAATTTGGGGCAACCTATAATCGGTAGGTTTTGGAACCTATCTTCCGTACGATTATGGCTACATCCAAATCACGAACCACATGGTTATGCATGGCCCTGTACCCTCGGAACCAATAGAATTTGGCAAGGGTTCGATCTGGGTCTCCTTACAATCGGTAGTTTATTAAGTTGAGTAGACTACCGATTATGGTAGATTTCAAAATTCATCAAATGAAGGATTTTAGAAAAAACTCATTTTGGGGCAACCTATAATCGATAGGTTTTGGAACCTATCTTCCGTACGATTATGGCTACATCCAAATCACGAACCACATGGTTATGTCTCGGCTCGTACACTCAAAACCTACGGAATTTGGCAAGGGTTCGATCTCGGGGCTCCTTATAATCGGTAGGTTGTTAAGTTGTTAACTCTACCGATTATGGTATATTTCAAATTCCCTTACATGAAGGATTTTAGAAAAAACTCATTTTGGGGCGACCCATAATCGGATGTTTTGGTAATATATTTAACTCCCGATTAACGGTGCATCCAAAACACGAACCAAGTGGTTATGGTGGCCGAGTGCACTCAAAACCTATGAAATATGGCAAAGGTTGGATCAGGGCTCGTTATAATCGGTTGGTTATATAATTATATACCCTACCGATTATGGTATATTTCAACATTCATTACGTGAAGGATTTTAGAAAAACTAAATTTGGGGCAACCTATAATCGGTAGGTTGTGGAACCTATTAGGCTTCCGATTATGGCTAGATCCTGACTCTATCCAAGTGGTTATGGTTGGCTCTGCACCCCTCAAAACTTATGGAATTTGGCCAAGCTTCTGAATACGGAGCTCTTATAATCGGTAGTCTTATAAGTTGGATAAGCTACCGATTATAAAAGGGATTATTGGTCAAGTATCTACACAATAATCGGTAGGTATAGTTTCAATTTAACCTACCGATTCACCTTTAACCTACCGATTATGGTGTTGGCTACCGATTATATAAGGGCATATTGGCCATTTCGAAAAATCAAATATAAGGGGTAGCTTAGATTTACGTTTGGGTGACCTTTTTTGTCTTTTAGTGTCGCCCCTAATTCTTTTAGGAACCCTAAAAGTGCCAGGTTGTTTTACTTCGTATGTGATTAAAGTTTCTTAATAATTTTTGACGTGGGACAGTCGAATTATGTTTGTGACCGACCTTTTAGGTTCCCGCACCACACCAGTTGCTTGGTATGATCAAAAATAAGTTTGCATGCATCTTTCCATCCAATATTTTGCCGTTGATGGTGCAGGCGGGATAATATTAATATTACAAAAATTTAAGTTGATGTGAGGAGTGCTAATACAGTTTATTAGCGGTGTTAAATTTCACCGGGTACCCTTTATAAAAAAAAAAAAATCTTAACATGCAGCCACATTTGGTAACCCTCTATATGAACTTTGCTAGTATATTGTTCTCTAATTAAGAAAAAATAACTTATAACTGTGTTTCCACAGTCAAATAATGAGCCGTTAAATGTGCTAATCAGGCCGACCGAGCGAAGCGAGGAAGGACCTTTATATGATCACTTTTTTGTAAAAGATCTAATGGTGGGTTTGGATGTAGAATTTTAAAGGTGGGATTTAGGGGTCCAGGGGATTTGGTGGAATTGCGTTTCCCGAGGTTTGTTTGGTTGCCCAAATCCCTGGAATCACGTTTCCCATGGGAATCAGTTTTCCAGCAAATCTTCCATATGGAGTCCGACCCCTCCCCTAAAATTTGCTGGGAAACTTATCAAGGGATTTATGGGCCTACTTTTTTAACTCTGAATCTCATATATATTCAATTTAAAGTTCTTGGTATATGGACTTTAGAACAAGATAATTCTATGAATCCTATGAATTTTAATTTGGTTACTAAACACACAAGAGATTTACATGAATCCCAGAATTAGTAATCCCATGGGATTATAAATTCCGGGAAATCGTGAATTCTGCAAACAAACCCACCATAAGTGATCAATTACCACAAAAAAAATTGAGAATGGTTAGGGCCGAAAAACCAAAAATGTCCCTCTCTTTTAATCCAATTACTATAACTCCTTGTGTATCCTATCTTTGCAGGGGTATAATTGGCAACCAAACTTTAATATAACATATCTAAAAATCCGTGCCTTGAAACTTTACAAATTTTATCTCGTTGGAAAGGTTATAAAAAACTCTACGCAACGAGTACAAACAACAATATTAAATTTAAATTTTTGCGAAAAATTCGAAGGTATTTATCATTTTAGGCATAATTTTAGAAAATTAAATGTATATTCATTATGCAAACCATCACAAAGGATACATAATACTTTGTGTAGCAAAATTTTGGTTTATGCATCAACTAATTTTCCATTGCAATTAATAAAGTGATGTACTCCCTTCGTTTCAAGAAAAATGATACTTTCATTTTAGGCACAATTCTCGAAAATTAAATGCATAGCCATTATGCAAACCACCACAACGGATGCATAAGACATCATGCAACCATATTTTGATTTATGGATCGACTAATTTTCCATTTCAGAAAAAGTGATACTTTCACCCCATTTCGGGAAAAGTGATACTTTCGCCCCGTTTCACAAAAAATGAAACTTTCGCTCCGTTTCAGAAAAAGTGATACTTTTTTGGCTACTCCCCCCCCCCGAACCTCCCAGGATAGTGGCAAACAATTTATGAAAATTTCCAGCAAATGCCGGCATGGTTTTTTGGTTTAATACCATGCCCGCACCGAGCTTTTTCAACTGCAACAATGATGGATTCAAAGAAAAAAAAATCAAATTTTCAACCTCTTTAGCAACAATTCTCTCTTCACAATCATGCTTCATTTTCACAAAAAAAAAATGCCCTCTCAAATATTTTTTCCCTCCTTCTACTCTCACCTCACTCACACAAATTCTAATAAAAATACACACTAATTTATCCCCCAAGTACTTAAGATTTTTACTAATTAGTATTAACCACTAAACCTGATTAGTGACGGCTAGATTAGGAATTAAAAAAATAATTACATAAGGGGTGACCCAGCTTTGATATTTAGATACCTATTTTGTCATGTAGCTATATCCCACAATTAGTTTGTCATGTAGCTATATCCCACAATTAGTTTCCATATCCCCAATTGTGCGTTCAAAAATAAAATAATCATGTCACAATAGCGGATATTGGTTTACTCAGAAAACTTTGGATTTAGGATGAATGTGCTAGATTATATCTAGGTTACCATAGAGCTACGAATTACCCTCGAACACAAGTTGAGGGAATGCTGGTTGAGTTTTGTTATAAATGCATTGCACTAATCAAATGTCATCATCTGGGTAACCTGGAGGTATATATTCCCTCCGTCCCTAAATAGATGATCTAGTTCAAGTTTGCACAATTCTTAAAACAAGAAGGAAAGGGAAGTATTTTTAAGTATTTTTTTGTATAATTACTTTCTTTTGGATAATAACTAGTAAAATTTAGAAATAATTTATCTTTTAAACTATACAACGAATATTCATAAACTTTATACCATTGAAAACATTTGGAAACACTTACTTAACGAATATAAACATAGTTATCAAAATATACATATTTCTTTATTAGAGAATATATTATCCTGCTTTCCTTATTTTCATTAAGGAGAATATCTCCGGTCATAATTATTGTAATGAGGAGATTATCTCCACCATAACTTTTGTATTCCCGAAAGGGATACTATTATTTTATATAATAAGAACCATGGTGAACAGAAATTACCAAGGAAGTTATCATCAAATCCAAGATGGTATCAGCCCCTCTACGATCCTATTTTCTCTAAAACCATTAAAATCAATGGCGACAGAACTACTGCAACTCACAGACATTGCTGAGGCATATAGTTCTATGCATCTACAACAACCGGATGATGCTTTCTACATGGATACTGGTGCTACCTCGCATCTCACTGCTGATTCAGGTACTTTACATAACGTTTCCAATTCTAGTACTGTACGGTCTATCTTAGTTGGAAATGGCAATAGCATTCCAGTTACTGCTAGTGGTACCAAGCTCATAAACCTCCCTTCTCGCACCCTTCAACTCAAAAATACTCTTGTTGTTCCCGATATTATCAAAAACTTAGTTTCCGTTCGTAAGTTCACCAATGATAATAGTGTGTCTGTTGAGTTTGATCCGTCTGGTTTTTCTGTGAAAGATCTGAGTTCGAGGAGGATTATCCTTCGGTGCAATAGTTCCGGGGATCTCTACCCCATCACCAACTCTACCGTGCCAGCTCAAAAATCGTCCCAGTCTTCCCCCATATCTCTTGCTGTTTGTTCGCCAGATATTTGGCATAGTCGTCTTGGCCATCCCGGCAAGGCTACTTTAGATGTTTTGCGTACCAAAAATTCTATTCACTGTAATAAGAATCAGTCTCCTAAACTTTGTCATTCATGTCAAGTTAGTAAACATGTTAGATTACCATTTTATGAATCAAATTCCATTACTTTTGCACCATTTGATATCATTCACAGTGATTTATGGACCTCTCCTTTACACATAGAGACCGGTTTCCGTTATTATCTTATATTAGTGGATGATTTTACCAACTATATTTGGGTTTATCCACTAAAGTTTAAATCCAAAGTTTATGAAAAGTTCTTGGAATTTCGTTCATTCGTTCAAACTCAATTTGAACGTCAAATTAAATGTTTTCAATGCGACATGGGCCGCGAATTTGACAATTCTTCCTTCCATACTTTTGCTCGTAATAATGGTCTTGTTTTTCGTTTCTCTTGCCCCCAAACTTCCTCCCAAAAATGGCAAGGTGAACGCATGATTCGCCGTGTCAACGCCATCACTCGCACTCTTATGTCTCACGCTTCCGTTCCCCCTAAATATTGGGTTTACTCTCTTCATATGGCTGTCTATCTCCATAATATTCTACCCACCAAAGTCCTTTATAATCAATCACCTGTGTCTATTCTTTATCAACGCCAACCAACGTATGATCATCTTCGTACATTCGGTTGCCTTTGCTATCCAAATCTCTCCTCCACAATTCCCCACAAACTCGCCCCTCGTTCCACTAGGTGTGTTTTTCTTGGTTTTCCTCCCAACCACCGTGGATACCGCTGCTTAGATCTCACCACACACAAAATAATCCTATCCCGTCATGTGACCTTTGATGAGAGTGTCTTCCCATTCTCCGAAACTCCTCAAAACAACTCCCCTGATGACGATGTGTCTTCTTCTATTTTTAACTCCTCCTATAATAATCACCTCTCTTACCCATCCCCGAGTACTGCTCCTACTGTACACCAATCATCTCCTATCCAGCCTACTCCACCTCACCTCTACACCCCACCCCATCGTCGCAACACATTACCCACTGTGTCTACTCCTCCTATCCAAACGTCACTTGCTCCCCCTGCCACTTCAGTCCCCACTACGTCAGCAGGTCCCCTCACCTCTTCTTCTTCTTTTCCCACTGCGTCAGATCCCACTCCTACCATTTCCGCACCATCCAATAATTATGTACATCCTACTGATGTTACCCCATCATCCCCACCAACCACTTCTGCCCCTACAACCACTACTGTTCCTCCAGCTCCTTCCCCGCCCCACCACCCGTGCCTCCCGTGGCATTTTCCGCCCCGTCCATCGCCTTAATCTTCATGTCCAGGACCTTAAGAAATATCTCTCCCATCCCTCGTTCCCACTTATATGCTCTTAGGGACATTAACTGGAATGCTGCCATGAAAGATGAGTACAATGCTATGTTGAAAACTAATACGTGGGAACTTGTACCACGACCACGTGACGCTCATGTCATTCGCTCCATGTGGCTATTTCGTCACAAATATAATGTTGATGGCTCCTTACAGCGATACAAGGCTCGTCTAGTTGCTAATGGTAAATCTCAGCAGATTGGAGTTGACTGTTTTGAAACGTTTAGTCCGGTTGTCAAACCTGCCACTATTCTTACCGTTCTTACCATTGCTACTTCGCGCTCTTGGCCCATACATCAGCTTGATGTCAAGAATGCGTTCCTTCATGGTGATTTGACCGAGACAGTGTATATGCATCAGCCTCCGGGGTTTGTTGATCCTGCTCACCCTGATTACGTATGTCGACTACGTAGATCTCTTTATGGTCTTAAGCAGGCTCCACGGGCATGGTTTCAGAGGTTTGCTAAGTTTATCACTACTTGTGGTTTTCGTGGTAGTGTGTGTGATCCTTCTCTCTTCGTTTATCAATCAGGATCTGAGACGGCGTACTTATTATTATATGTTGATGATATTATTTTAACGCCTCTACCGACGCTCTCCTATGCCGCTTCATTGATTTGATGAAAAGGGAATTTGCTATGTCTGACCTTGGCCCGCTACATCATTTTTTGGGTATTACTGTTACTCGTTCACCCTCAGGATTATCTTTGTCTCAGTCGATATATGCTAAGGACATAATTGCTCGTGCCTCCATGACAAAATGCAAACCAGTGGCCACTCCGGTCGACACCAATACCAAGCTGAAGTGCTACCTCGCCCTCGCTCTTACGGATCCGACTCTATACTGAAGCCTAGCCGGTGCTTTGCGGTACCTCACATTCACAACGCCGAGATATTGCTTATCTTTGTTCAAGCGGGTATGTTTATTCATGCATGATCCTCGAGAGCCCCACATGCAGGCCCTTAAGAGGATCATTCGCTATCTTCGAGGCACCATTGATCATGGATTATTTCTCTCGGTTTCCACTATCTCTCAGGCTAACAAAGATATTCTCGATGCGATTGGGCGGGTTGTCCCGACTCACGACGCTCAACTTCGCTCTTGCGTCTTTCTTGGTGACAACCTCATCTCCGGTCATCAAAACGTCAAGCAACTGTTTTCGATCCGGTCTTTGCTGCGAATACCGTGGGGTAGCTAACGCTTATTCTTTGAAACAACATGGCTTCGCAAACTTCTTTTAGAGCTTCATCTACCTTTACGACGTGCTACCATCGTATTGTGATAATGTAAGTGCGATATATATGTCCGGAGACCCTGTTCAACATCAACGCACTAAACATGTGGAGATTGACATACACTTTGTTCGTGAACGTTCGTATTGGTGATATTCGTGTTTTACACGTCCGTCTGTAAACCAAAGATCTTTGACATTTTCACCAAGGGCCTTCCACGCATGCCTATTTGCTCGTTTCGTTCTAGTCTTAGCGTTTGCTCCTCTCCCGCTCGGACTAAGGGGGTGTATTAGAGAATATATTATCCTGCTTTCCTTATTTTCATTAAGGAGAATATCTCCGGTCATAATTATTGTAATGAGGAGATTATCTCCACCATAACTTTTGTATTCCCGAAAGGTATACTATTATTTTATATAATAAGAACCATGGTGAACAGAAATCACCAAGGAAGTTATCATCAAATCCAAGATTCTTATACTAACAATATATTAAAAAGGTGGTTTTAGAAATATTTTCTTATTTAGTGATGTATGTCATCTATTAGTGGGAAAAAATGAAAAATGAATATGTCGTCTATTTAGGGACCAAAAGAGTACCATACTCGTCCAGATATTGCTAAGTACCAAAACTGGCAATATAAGCTAGGTTCATTTAACCTAGTTTAGCTAACAATTAGTTAAATATCGGAGGGAAAAGATTTGCGTACCCCACAAGTATCTCCTAATTTGTTGTACTTTGTAACAAGATTAACTGTTTAGTAATTAAGTAATTGGTTTGCTTAAGAATCTTTGACCTTAAAACAGAACTTGTCTCGTTATCACGTTTTATTTTAACCTAGAAATTAGATCTCCCGCGCCATGAGTATCTCTTAATCAATTTATATTTACTTAATTAAACAAGGAGAGTGTATGTACACTCCACATCAGCAAATGCTATTTTTTTCTCACTCCCATTTGAAGTGTACTTAAAGCTTCTTCAATGGTCATTGCGTGTGTTTCCTAGGTGCCAACACAAATAAGACATCCTCAATCTATTCTTCCTTAAAATCAGGGAGAGAAAAAAATCCATCTCCAACAGTATTGCATGTAACCTCTTCTTATAATTAGGATAAATTTTATTTTCCATAATTAAGATTTCTTTAGAGCTAAAAAATAATATTACTATATTAAAAGGAATAATGAATATTAAACAAAGCTCTTGGTTGGTAACCTAGCAACAAGCTGGGCTCCAACACCCTTCTGAGCTAAAAATGGTTAGTTAATATATTAAATTCAATTCAATTAAGTAAAAGCTGACTAGGATGGTTTTAGACATTCACCTTGACAATGCCTACCCAAAATCATTTATACATTGGTTTAAGACATCAGGGTTGGAGAATGATTTTAGAGAAAATGGATGTGCATCCTATGTGGATTTTGACATTTATCTTTACACGCATGCCATTGGAGAAGCTCTTAGGGCAGTTCATATGGCAATCAACAAATGTGTTTTTTTGTTGAGCAACGTGGATGAACAAACTGCGTTTTGCACTATGGAAAACTAGAGCAAAATGAACAGATTTTGTTTTTCAGGGCCCACTAATATTTCTTTTTAATATAAAATATTTTGTAAGATAAAGGTAAAATATAAAATGTAATATTTAGGTGAGATAAAATAGAATAGAGTGAGATAAAATAAAATAGAGTGAGATAAAATAGGATAAAAAAGTAGTAAAATAATCAGAAGTTGTACTTGGCGTTTTTGGTACAACCTCGGGCGTGTGAGGAAGAGCCGCGGGTGTTTAGGTACAACCACGAGTTTTTGGTACTACCGCCCGATATTCCGTCACACACGCTTATCTTCTACCAACTCGCTCAACAAACCAACAAATTTGTTGGTTTGTTCATCCGTTTTTGGTGTTTGTTGAGTCCGTAGTGGGGGCAAAATGAACAAACTTCATAGGAACCGCTCTTAGCAGGTGCCATTACCCGTCGAGTGTTCATACTTTCTCGTGCGACGAAAATTAGAATTGGTATGCTTTATATTAAATTACACGTGCATTAAATTAGTTAAATACCAACTATTCAAAACATAAATATAAGTTCCTTCAAAAAGATTTGAAAGCTTGTTTAATTATTGGAAAAATTGATACAAAATATTAGGGGAAAATTGGAAAGTAAAATTTCGATGTATAGTTTATAAAAAAAAAAATAGTTTATTTATTACTCGAGCATTATTGATCTAACAACATCACAACCAATCAATTGGGAAAATGAATAACATTTGGAGTAAGAATTTAGCATATGACTCTCCTTTTTATGGGCATCAATGACATAAGCATCCGTTTGAACATTATTAAAAAGAAAATTGGTTTTTAAGGGAATAACCCTTAAAAACAAAATTATATGAGTAAAGACGGTTGATGATGTCAACAAATAAGAAATTCTTCTAGATTTTTTTGTATAAAACTTGAACAAATAGCTCTAATTTATCACATACCTTAAGTCAGAATTTTAAAAGTTTTATTCCGTCTACAAAGCTCTTTTAAAGTATTACATAGCTAAAGAACAAATTTGTTGTTGTAGTAAGCTTAGGATTACTACTATTTTGTAGATAAGGAGTTTCAATTCATTGGCTGCCATTATTAGCAAAGAAAAAATCTAGCAAAAAAAAATCTCACAAAATAAACATATATATATATATATATAATCAAATAAGAGAAGGTATTGCGAATCATCTCCAAAATAAAATTTAAATAAATAAACTTTAATCATTGCAAGATGATAGTAGTTTGAATAGCTAATGCAACCATAAAACCGCTACCCAAAAAGCTATTGTTCCTCTTTAAAACAATAAGAATAAAATTCCCACTAGGAGTTAATTAGTAACTAAAATAAACGGAAAATGACATCTAACTAGATAGCACTGCAAACATTATTGGTTTTCAGGCCTTTGACTTTGTCTTCAACAACATCCACGAATTTCTGAGGAAAAATCTCTTCATAGAGAAGATCATTGACATGTGATTTAATGAGAACAAAGTCAGAACAAACCTTTTTCAACTTAGTTCTCAACATGTCTTGACCTTTCAAGGCTATAATAAGTCTAATCTTTTCCTCCTAAAAATGTTTTAGAATATCATAAACAACATTAACAAAGATTATCTCCTATTGTTCTATATGTTGATGATCATAGGCAAGTAGCAATTAACATCAAGATGATCCTAAGAAGTATTAAAGTTTTCCACTTCATCTTCTACCAGCAGAGTTCTTTTCTTTTTCCATTTTGACCAAATAACACTGCAATTGTTACCGAGACCTTCTTCTATGTTTTCGTGAGATCACGTGACATGGAAGACACGCTTAATTTCAAGAGAGACTTAAATGAGAAAACTCAACTCAAGTTTGTGTTATATATATGGTGAACTCAAAGGATACTTCCATAAGTAAGGTCGGTTTCGTGACCTCTTTCTGGAAGTTGGACCAAAGAAATGTTTTTTTAAATGAGCTTGCAAATATTTTCCCATACACAGGGGTATTATTGTAAATAAATGCCCAATATTAATATGTGAAACACTTCTCTATAGTTACAAATTAGATCCATTAATATTGCTTAAGTTTAAATCAACTTAGATGATTATAAAATCTAAGAGTATAACCTTATCTTAGCTTGTTATGTAGAAATTCTCATGGATCATGTTCTCGTCTCTTGCTTAGGAGTCAGATAGGCAGGGAAAATATAATATAAAGAGCATAAGATTTGTTGATACCCACATGAAGTAATTACACTTTGTACCTCTTCCAAGATATGATTGCACCAAGTCAGTGACTTATAGTAATGGTGCTTAGAGACAATCAATGATTAACGATGTATACATTTAACCATTCTACTCAGTCTATCACGTAATGGTTTGAGGATGACTACATCTTTTGGAGAGAAGGATCAACATAAGAAAATGTCAAACTTGTCTTTTAGTTTGAGTTGTTGGATCATAACCATTAAACATAGTAGATGATCCGAATTGCAGTAGTATTCAAGGATGGAGTGTAGATAGTCATATAGAAAAACTATTTGATTCAAATAAAACACATGTAATTCGGTAATCTTCATCTTACAGGATTTTTGATAATGATGAGAATCCAAGTCTTTGTTGCTTGAAAGCATAAGGATGAGTATTTTCACGCTCACCATGAGAGACATGCCAATATTTAGATTTGTGTATGACCCTTCCTTTTGAGTTTCTACCCTTTGGACTAGATAAATTATCATAAAACTAACTGTCATCATGGAAGGAAATGAAGTTGGAACCTTTACCTAAGTTCGTATGTTTTTCCTTAAAGGTGCAAGATAACTCGTCTATGAGATCACTGTAACCTGCGATCATCAAATTCATGTTAGAAAGTTGAACATTTTATTTAAGTGGTATCTCATTAGACTCCCTAGTACTGGGGGTACTTTTAGGAACCCAAATTTTCGAAGGTTCCTTTGAGTTCTTCTTGGAATGTTTTGATCTACTACTCTTGATTTCTGTTCGATTAATAGAGAAAGAAGAACTAACATTCATGGAGTACGATGTCTTGATATGAGAACCAATACCTATTGTTTTCGAACTAAGAGATTTAGAATTTCGAATGTCAACTACACCTTCTAAAATGAGATTGAAGGTGTTTTTGAGACACTTAAATCGATTATTCTCCGATCTAAGCTTACACTTCTTTCGAACATGTCCTTCTATATTAAAGAAGTAGAAAAACTTCTGAGTTATAATGGGATCAAAAAGAGTAGACTTGACACAAGAACTATCAGAAGCACTTTTCCTTCTTGGAGAGATAAAAAAAAATTTATGTCAGAAAATGTTAACTGCTCATCCCTCAACAAAGTAGTGACACTTTGAAAATGGTCTTCGGAAGGAGACTTTGTAAGGACATCATGAGTACCATCGACAATCAGTTTTTCTAACTCCTTAATTTTCTCAGAGTCCATCGATAAGGATAACTTCCCATATTCACAAACACCATAAGGAGTAAGAGGGATATCTTGTAGACGTTTAAGTTCCAAGGAATTTTTTACATAGTTGTTCCTCGAGTGAGATAATTTGCATATCCACTTCAGCCTTTTCTTTGAGAAGAATCCTTACTCGTGAATTCGTTTCATTAACCTTACCAATGAGAGTATTGACTTTGTTTTTCATCTTATTGACCTCAGAAGGCTGAATTCTAAGAGGTCTAAGAATCTCAGTACTTTGTTTGGATGTTTCCCTTTCTACTTTTGAGTCAGAATCATTAGTAAGGGATAAAAATTGTCAACACTAGTATATTTTATGGGAACAAAATATCCGTCTATTTAGAGAGGGAAGAAGATCCAATCTTATTGATAGAATCCACAAAGATAGTGCTTTCGATAACTGATGATACGTTATCAGAGATTGAACTCTTGTCCATAGATTTAGATCGCCACAAATACAGACTTATTAATTAGGTCTAATGGTGTTAGCCTGCTCTGATACCAATTGAAAAGGAGAGGGTACCAAGTACACCACAAACTTTTTCGTTCGACAACCTGTATGGAAAAAACCTAATACAATTGTAACTGGACCTACTTAATGATCATTGAGCAATATATATACATAGTTTATATCTCTTTCTCTTCTTAATCCGAAAGTTGAGACAATAAAGTCCGTGAACCTGATTGTATAGAAGAGTACTTAGACAATCTCCAAAATCAATATCCAAGATCAATCGAGTCATATCCAAATGACCAAATATGAATTATGCCAAGTATAAAACTTGTTATTTATGTTTCAAGATACGAATACTTCAAGAACGAATCTCGTAATTGATCACAATTAATATGAACTTATCTTCTAAGATTGATTATGTGTTACTTGTGCTAATATTATTATAAATATTAACAATATAATACTAAAAGGAAAATACAAGATACCGAAGTTTTATTAATGAAGAAACCGCACATGCGTAAAACCTGTGGACCTCGTCCACATTTTAACATCGAACTGTATTAAGACGTTATAGACATTATCCTACTATCAAACTTCGGACTGGAATGTAGTGGAGATCGAATTCACCCTCCAAGCAATTTAGTCATAAATCGTGCTCCTTCCATCTCTTGGTTCAACCCTAAGTATTGATACCAATCTTCCTCTAACAGATAAACATATTTGACTTCATTTTAGATCGAATAGATCAAGGCTTTGGAATCCGTTTGCAAAATACAAAGCTATCATAGCAAACCTCACAGATCTGGAACATTTACACTCAATTAGCTGAAAAGCCTGGATCATTAACCACATCTCAATAACAATCTTAAACCGATCAATAAAGATGAGTTTTAGATATCTATTTTGAGGAATCATAAAGTATGAGACGAAAAGAATTTTTTGATTTATATTTATCTCGTTCCTGAAAGAGATTACGAAAACCTCGATAACAGAAATAACAAGATCAGGAATCACGAACTATCAAGGTAAAGATAGTCGAACCTGGATTCACGAATCCCTAAGTAAAGTCTTTATTTTGTAAGCTCATTTTATGTGTTTCATAGGAAACCTAAGTTCATAGGGGACGACTCTCGAATACAACTTGGAAACAAAAATATCACTGATTGAAATTCCTAGTTGTTTGAGTCTCTCTATTTATAGACTTTCAAGGATAGGGTTCCTAAGAATTCAAGCTAAGATAACTTGAGATTCAAGCAAACACTTTCTATGTTTAGAATAAAATCTTGTTAGGAGTTCATGTAACCATGTGAAAAGTCTATCTTGAAATTACATACTCCCTCCGTCCGGATTTAGTTGATAAAAGTGGATTTTACACGGATATTAAGAAATAGATAAAGAACAATTTTCTTTGCACAAATATCCTTAACTATAATTAATTATCTGGATAATTAATGATTCTTAGTAAAGACAAACACATGTTTATAAATTATGGACTGATTACTATGTATGGACAAATAAAGAAAAATTAGGGAAAAATATCAATCTTATCAACTAAACCTCGGTATTTAATAACGATAATGATAGTTAATGGAAAGTATACCTTAAGAACTAATAAGTAATATCGTGTTCATTTAAACACTTAAGACTTGAATCATGATGCACATACACAATGTGTTTTAGTGATCAAAGATGTCTTAAAGGGGTTTATGAGAGTTATAACAACGTTAAACATATTTGTTAAAATAGTTCATGAGCGTCTGCTTAATTCATACTGGCTAGCCATTCAAAAAGGTACACATACCTATAAACAAGTTCGTGACTCAGTTGGCCAATGTACGCATATTAGGTATGTGTACCCTTCACGAACTCAGGCCCTTGAGGTACGCGTACTGAGTATTGCCCCCCCTAATTCACAAACTCATAACATCTCGTGGTACGCTACTGGGTATGCATACCTACATGCACTCCGGAACCTCAATTATCCATGGTACGCGTACTGGATATGCGTACCTACCCTGAGTCCAAATTTCAATAGTTCTGGAAGCTATCTTTTGATGTTTTGAAATTAACATTCCCATTTTACATAAATATAAATATCATTGCTTGGGTAATTTACAAATGATCTATTTGACACAAAAATAATTCTTGAACAATAAGTTGTTTTGAACCAAGATTGCTAAGGATCCATGAACATCCATTGCTTGAATCATATTTCGAGATGTTTAACAAGACAAGCTTGATTCGAAACTTCTTGTTTACAATATTAAATATGCTAGAATCATACAACATAGATAGAATAGTAATACTTGTGAGTAAATAGAATGGTTAAATCTTCACATACCTCTTTGTTGATGAAGCTCTCCAAATGTCTTCGTTTGATCTTAAATGTTCAATCTTCGAGGGTTATTTAGTGATGTCTAATACTCAACTACCAAACTGTAATTCTAGTCCGATACTTGACTTTAGAAAACTAGAAATCAACATACAATTTTATGCATCTAATATTGACAACAAGCTTGAGATATCAAAACTTGTGAGTTTGACCAAGTAATGCTCTAACACCCCGATATCTGAATTGTAATCTAACCTACTTCCATAAAAAAAAAAGTAATCTAACCTACCATGGGTGTGATATGCAGCAGTACCATAAATACTTCTACATTGCTTTTCGAAGATATTAATGCTCACACAAATCAGTCTTATAAGTCTTATTACCTATAAGTAAGCCTTTGCTACTTAACAAAAACATACCTTTGACGCTCATATGCGCAAGACTAACTACCATATCTACTCTTATTTTCTACCATAATATTTACCGATCCAATCTCGTGTGACTTTATTTTTATGATGAAAATTGGAAATAATTTTGAGTTCATGCTAGTACTTAATAATTCTCGAAATATAATTCAAGTATTGGAAGTTAGAAAAAATTTATTGCATAGTAGGTTGAGGACAATTTATTGTTCAATAAATCATAATTGCGAAACAATTGTGTGGACTCCACTTGTTTCTCATAAGACAATTATAAAAACATAACTCCACCACAGAATATATCCTCTTGTAGAAAATATAAATGACCATATCTAGCACCTGCCATATACAAACTACTATTATAGAATTTTTTTAAGAATCCATATTCTGGAACATACTCATATCCTAAAGACTCGAGTACTCTTAAATAAATCAAATTCTTCATCAAATATTGAACATATCTAACCTGTGAAACTGTAGTAATAACACCATGCGACCGAGCCGAACTATGAAAAAAAAGAATAAACTTGTGTTGTAGGCATTGGAATTATTCATCATAACACTGCCATTGTTCATCTCGCGATAAATGGTGAAAAACTTCCTAAAGGGACACATATGATACAAAACACTAGAATCAAGCATACAACCATCATTCAGATAACCATTTAATGACCACCCATATGCTCCTTCAAAACTTCATTGTCATCCATAACCAAAGCAACAACATTTTCAAATAGAATATCTTATAAATTTATTCATCATTTGCTTTAAGATTTGGACAATCAACTCTTATATGACCAGTTCTACAACAATAACAACACTCAA
>JAJJWW010007954.1:0-18577 GCA_023531295.1 Papaver armeniacum
CAACGATATTACTGTTGTTGGGCCTAATACATCTTCCTTGATGATCTCTTCAGTGTCTACCCGATGCTTCATCCGATCTTCCTTCTACCCGAGTTGAAGCATCCGCCGAGTGGTGGCTGCATCCGATGTTGCTTGTTAGGTGATGTTGACCGATGTCGCTTTCTAGGTTCTCTACGAGTTTGGACCGAAGCCTTCCTTATCTCTTTACCTACTTTGTCGTAGCATTAAATGTCCTCAACCCGAGGATCGTCACATCGAACTTTTCTCCCTTTGCCTCGATCTCTCGACCTGTCTTCATACCTCTTTTCTCGCGCCCAGATCTGGTGGGGTGATTCAGTGCTTTCACTACTTCGTTTTCTTTGGTACGCCCTCGACTGGGATGGCTCCACCTGTCCCTGTGGATTATTCACACCTACAGAAAGCTTGAAACTTTAAACGAATTATTTTTTTTTTATAAGGGAATAAAATACTTAAACTGGTGTATAGTGGTTTTCTCATGGAAGAGTGGTTTTGTTACGGAAGAAATCTTCCAATAAAAGCGGCCGGAATGTGCACCCCGGTTTTGGAGGGGTGCACAAAGTTGGACTCGCCCTTCATACTCACAAAACAAATTCATGACTTGGAATTGTAACTATCTATGTCAATGTCTCTCCACTCACTTCCTGCAGGACCAAAAAGCCTCTTCGGGTTTTCTTTTATTTGCCTACGTATCATTCAGATTTTAGTAGATTCGGTGAACTCCAGGGGTAAATAAGAAAACACTATTTTGTCTTTACAAAATCATCGGTTTCTCCTCCTACACCAGAACCAACGATAAACCATCACCACCATTACAGACAGACCTCCTTCTCCCACAGAAACCCCACCGAAAACATCATCGCCACCATTATATAAAAACACCACCACCACTTCCTTGCTCTCTCTTCTTCTTCTTCTTCTTCTTCTTCTCGAATTTTTGTTGTATTCCCAATTTTTTTCCCCGTCAATTTTGTGCTCTATTCTAATCGTAACAGCAACTCTTATCAACTCTCCCTGCGATCTTCCTTCCCCGTTGATTGTTTTCACCCTTCTCTTATATTTTCTATAACTCGATATTATTTTTCAATTGCATGCCCTAAATTGATATCTTCTTTCAACTGGAATTGAAATAGAAAATTAGCATGAATTGAAATTGGATCTGTCAAAATTGGTCTTCATACCAGCTTCGATTCGATTTCAGTTCATACTAATTTCGTTTTCATACGTACAACAGATACAACTCCATATCAAATTTTATGTTCCTCAACAGATCTTAAAGCTCATTGCACCTTCATATTGAAGGAACACGATGAATCTCCGAAAACATTGGTAAGAACTACTTCACAATGGGTCAATTCCACTCCCTAATTGAATTTTTTGCTCAAATTTTTCTTGCTTTCTGAATTCTTATTGTGTCTGTTTCCCTTTGCTTTACTCCATTTTAGATGTAGTAGTATTGAGGATTTAGTCAAGTTTAAGTTTGTGAGTATTTGTTGTTTATAAAAATGCCTAAAAGAATTTTGGTAATGAACTAGAAATATGATAATGGAATATGTGACTCTATGAATTGAATGCAGGTTCTACTTTCCATGCTTTTAATCCTAAGTTTCTCTTTGCACCGGTTTATCACTTTTGATTGGGAAGCATATTTACTTTTAAAATTTAGTGTTAGAAATACCAATTTCGAGTAAGAAAGTACCCGTGTACTGATTTGTAGCCTGACAAACTTCTATTGTATAGGTACTGGGTAGGGACATTGATTTAAGGAGCCTAATCACTGAACAGATGAGCAAAATGTTTAGAGATAATCTTTGATTGCTGTGGATAATCTATGATGAGCAAAATGTTCAGAGATCATGGTTTGTGGGGTTTTGATGAGATACCAAATTATTTTTTTCTAACCCGACGAAGAACAATTTTATGGTAAGAATTAATGACATATCATAATTAGCAACCATTTTCCGAGTTTTATATCTTACTTCTGATCCTAATTTTAGTTTTGGTATGATTTCTACATTTTCGCACTATGCCTGATTTGAATTAGAGCTTCACTTTATATGCAAAAGAGAATTCAGAGACATAGAATACACTAAACATAAGCAGTGGATGAATCTTTGCAATATATATTGGTAGAAGAAGAAATAGATAGAAAAATAATTTCACCTAAATTGTTTTAGTGTTATGTAGCTTACATAGAATGGTTTCATAGGGGTCAGCTGGATGACAGCATAGGATAGATGTCTGTAAATGTACATTATCCTTTAGGGATCTTAACCAAACTCAATTTTATTTTTCCTATAATCAGTGTTTTAGTGCTATATAATTTCACTTGAATTTTGATCCCAGATTCCTTTTTACCAGACATTAGTAGAAGATATTATATATGTTTTGTTTGCATACAAGGTGGCTTTGGCTTTCTATGGTCGGAACGAGTAAAAAGTTCATTTTGGTTTTTGTCTTTTTTTCATGGTACGTGGTTCACATTCAAAGAGATGAGAATACAAAGGTCCTGAATAAAATGCGGGAAATCCACCAGCAATGTTTCAACTTACCCTTCCCTTTGATATTCGAATATTTTTGGATCACTTTTTGCTTTGGTTTGTTTTGTAAATGGAAGATTCAGGGTCTGCGAGGTTTCTTTGTTGTTTAGGGTCTAAGCTTGAACCAGACTGAGACACAGTTTTTAATAGATCTTGATTTGAGTTTTGGAAGTTTGAACTACAGAAGTGGGGGTATTTGTAATAATATATCAGGAACAAGAGTGCTCTGTGGTTAGACACAGTCTTTTAGTTAATTCTAACTAAAATGTTTTGTATGATAGCGATCATTTTGCATATACTGCAGGAAACAATATTGGATATACTGCAGGAACATGGTATATTGTACTCTTATTGAAATAACAGATTTTATAAGCTACTTGAAATTCGAATTCGAAATGAAAATCTGGGGAAAGCTCGATCGAGCACCGAGCTTGTGGTATATTATTCCACCAGTTACATATGTCTAAAGTTGTTAGAAAATTTAACAATGACATGGATCATGTTATCCCTCCCATGATCAGTTGAGGTTCAAATGTAAGTAAATGATCATTTCCTTTAAAGGATGATTATGTTGGGAGAAGAAATTTCTTATCTAAGTGCAACATACACATTTGTTGTACATAGCTGTAGATGGTGAAATTTGGATAAGAGGGAAAAATGCCATTTCAATACCATAGACAAAACTCCACTCTCACGGGAGAGATTAAGCCCTTGGTTTTCAAGGAACCCATGGCAACGATTTTTAGTATACGTCCCCACAAAACACTGCTGGTCGTGATGCCATGATTCCTAGCGCATATCCTCAACGAGATACTGATGGTCACGTAGGTTTTGTAGAACATAAAACGTCCTTGGGAGACTTATGAACCAGAACAACCACAATTCCAGCATATCTTCGCGAGATGCAGCTGATTGTGATTCCATGAATCCTAGTATAAATCCCCGCGAGATACTGCTGGTCACGTAAGATTTGTAGATGCGTAAAAATGTCCCCGACAGACTTATGACCAGAGCGGAGACATACGCGTCTCCTGTAAGCACGACTTGCACTATTTGAGATCAATGAATGATTCCCAGTAGATCATCATGAGATACATTGGTCATGTCTAGTCTAGGCTCAGAATCGACTTACGGAGGCTTCCGAATAATTCCTAGGACATCCTCGTGAGATACGCTGGTTATGTTGTTGTGGGCCCTTCGGCTGCAGACTGCAGAGCATCCTTCTGAGATACACTGGTCATGTGGGACCCATAATTACGGACACAATTGACTCCTAGCACATCTCTGCAACATACGCTGGTCAAAGACAAGTGAGCCGAAATCTCGCAGAGACATCATCAAGTGTGCAAGCCTTCTTTTCTCTCCCTAATATGTCACAGCTGACTTCGGAGAGATTTTATCGCATTGGCCAAGTCTCGAACAGACTCTATCGCGTCAACCAACTCTCAGCTCCAGACACGTCGGCCAAATCTCAGACATCCCAAAACGCGTCGCCAAATCTCAGACAACTCCAAATGGGTCGACCAAATATCGGGAAGCCAAATCTCGGATGGCCTTATCCGAGCTAAGCCATCTCGTCTGAAGCGTCCTATGCAAGTACAAGACTTAGGCACAAACCTCATCTAGGTCTCACGCCTCTTTCTTAGCGTCCCAAACACAATCACGGCTAGTAAATTGATCCTGAACTGCACACATCTATCCAAAAACGTGGATAACTTCTCTTGAGCTATGCATGCTCAACATACAGATCCACAAGCAACAATACGGTCTTCACGTGACATATGTGACCGACCATGGAGAGAGGGAGATCAACCTCAGCTTCTCTCATAGTTTACACACGATTTCTGAGGCATTCCATGCCTTTTCACGTGACTCATCCTAGTCATTCTCACAAATCAGAGAATATCTATCTATCTTGGCCAACTCGGCTAAAGAGAATATTTCTCTATCTCAACATATTATCACAAAGGCTGACTCAGCTTCATAAAATGAGGGATATCAATTAGAGTTTTGGTCTGGTGGTCTACAACACGTGTGAGAAACACTCGGCCTATTTCTCATCGCAGAAGAGAGTAAAGGCGGTGGAATAATGAGATAAACTCAACCTAGTTTATCTTTATCTATTCCTGAAGAGACGGGAGAATTGCTCTGTATGGAACGACAAGCAATCCTTATCTTCACTGACCTGAGATTAGAGAATTCAGCTATAAATAGGTCATCTATTTCTCCAAGCTAACACACAAATTTCTCATAAATTTTCAGAGCAATTGTTCTTCAAACCCTAGAATTGTATGATCCCTCTCTTCATCTACTTCCTTACCTAAGACCAACCTTAACCTCTCATGTGACTGAAGCGTCCTTTGAATGGCTACTGTGCGTGGTTTAGGCGAAGATTGTTCGTGCTCAACCTCTCGTAACTGACTTTCAAAAACCCTAGAATCTCACGTTATCCTCTCACCTATTTTAGGTTTTTGCGACCACATTGGGAGGTTGTTCACTCAGTCACAGATCTCAATCATGGTGACTATTAGGAAGGAAGCCGATTCCACCAATCCAGACACAAAAACGTTCCATTGATTTAGTCTTTGTAAATCAATTACATATTTAGTCGAGAGAGTTATCCCTACCAGCACTTTTCTCTCTCAGGCGAGTGTTTGACCTTAATGAATATGTTAGTGCTTCTAAGATCACCTGGATCTCTACCTGAAACGTGCCAGTAGACAATGTCCATGAAAATCTACTATTATTGCCAAACATTGTGTTTTCTTCCTAAAACATGATACATGTCATAACCACACGTGGTCGATAAAAATCAGGGACCCTCATTTGTTGTTACTACGTAAAGTGACATTAATGTTTTTCTTTTTTTTTTTTTAGAATTGTCATGGAATTTATTTTAACTGACATGAATTTAACATTGTCCATTGTGCGACACCACCAATATCATACGAACCACACACTACTACGACTACCGCTATTTTTATTAGCAAATTCGTTAGTAATTATTGGTGATATATATTTATTAGGATATAATTTATAAAATGATTTATTTGAACAACCACAACCATAAATTTATCTTCAGTGAGGATAATATTAGTCGCTCTTTATTGAGGTTGAAATCACAAGCAGATAGCTTAGCAACAAGCTGTAAAGCCCTTAAAAAACACGATTAAAACGAAGTTTTGCACCAACAACTTGTGGGCTAACTTAGCCTAATTTTGTTTTGTATTATAAATAAGCCAGTAGTTAACCCACGTCGTAACGACATGGCCTCCATAATAAGATAAAATAATTGTGTGTCAATTTTGACCAGTATTATTCATTTGTTGTCAATATATAAAGTGATCGATAATTGTTCTTGGTGCTTTAGAATTGTCATATTCTCAAAAGTAAATGTATTCTAACCAAACTTATTTTAACACGCTAAAGAATGTCAACCACAATTTCCATGATATAATGTTTATGTGTCATAACGACATCGAATAACAATGCCCGCCGCAAATTACTAACCAATAACCACTACCACCAAGATATCGTCCATTACCGTTACTTTTCACCATCGCTAATCCACCGGCTCTAACACCACTCACCAATACTATACCCAACCATAAGGGTGTCAATGGATGTCTGAAAACTCCGAAATTTGTTCGAATTCGCATTCGAAATGTCGAACATTATTCAAAAAAAAAAATCGGATCTGGATATCCGAATTTTTTATCTGGAAATGTACCTAACCGGATACCAATTTAGATATGATGATATCCGCAATCGAATATTTTCTTCCGAAATTTTAAATATAAATATATATTTTTTAAACCTAAAAATGTACTATATTATTTATTTTTCTTTACGTTAAAGTGCCAACAGAGGCATATTATTAAAAACAACGAAAAGAGTGTTTACAAAGCGGTGATAAGAAACCTAGCCATAAGCTGGGAACCGACACCTTAAAAGATGTTGTCAAATGAAATTGAACTCATGACACATGATTTCAAAACTAACGCTCCAAACATTTCATTAAATAAAAAAAGACCACTATGGGTATTTTATTAGACAAAGAAAATACAATCAACACACGTCGGTAGAAGGTAGCCGAGCGACAAGATGTGCACCAACACTTTTTTGGATAGTAATGCCTAATCTATGATAGAGAGAACTACCAACTTCGTAATTAGCATCATGATGAATTAAGCAGTTCCTCAATCTGTTCATGAAAATAATAGTATCCTCACCAAGCTCCTCTAAGGATGTAAAAGCCAAAGCGTTGAATCCATAACCATGTGCCAAGCACTTATATCCAGATACTTGTTGCACTTGCGTGAAACTGCTGAAGAGATAGCATGGCCCGGTGTGTAGTTGCGCTTTCTTTAAATTAATATTATTATTATTGGATAAAGAGTTTATTACATTAACTAGTTGGAATCCTAACAAGCTAAGCTCCAACAACGTACTACTACATTAGTTGAACATGTTGTTGTGCTAGCATACCAGCAAGCCTCATGAGGAACCAAGCCAAGGGAGCCAAAGCGGATATGGGGGATGTGATTATGTCGCAAGGGGGCAAGCTAACTCTACCTTCCATGTCAAACTCTGTAATATCGCGCCATCGGGGACTCGAACCTGGGACCTCTTGGAGCGCATGAAACTTCTGTGGAATGGGGATGACCAGCTGAGCTAGGTGGCCCGTTTTTTTTACAATATGAATATAAAATATCATTTACAATATCTTCATCCTAATAAGATAAAAGAATAAGTTACATTTTATTTTACAAAAATAATTCATATCAATCACTAAATAAATAGTAACAATATTTATTATCTGTAGGGGTATAATTGTAAAAATACATACAAGACTTCTTTTTCCTCTTTGCCTTAAGAATTTTGCAAACTTGAATTAGGTCATCCTAATTAGTTTTTTTTTTTAAATAATATTAATTTATTATAAAAATAAAACAATTCACTCCCCTCGTCCTTAAATAGATGACCTAATTCAAGTTTGCAAAATTCTTAAGGCAATGAGGAAAAAGAAGTATTGTATGTATTTTTACAATTATACCCCTACAGATAATAACATGTAGAATTTAGAAATGATTTATATCTTAAACCATACTACGGATATCTATAAACTTCATACGATTGGAAAACATTTTAAAAAATCTACATAGAAAAATAAACATGACCATCAAATTATACACATTTCATATACTAGCAATAATCAACTAAAAGGATAGTTTTAGAAATATCCCTTTATTTAGTGATATATGTCATCTATTTAGGGATAAAATTTAAAAATCAATAAGTCACCTATTTAGAGATGGAGGGAGTATTATTTTCTTTTCTAATTATCTGATATCCAGGATAAAAGTTCTGGATACCAACTCAAGTGGAAAATATGATACTTGTTCGGTTTCAAATTGAATTCAGATAGTATGTGAAATTTTCAGGTTCAGATACGGATAGTGCGCTATTCGCATCTGTATGCATCCATTTATACCCGGATAGTGCGCTTTTCGCATCTGTATGCATCCATTTATACCCTTACACGATCACTTTAAACCTATGTTAATATAATTATCAAGAAATTAATTTATTATTTATTAATTATGATGCTTATGAGACATTTATTGAGAGAAATTAAAAATCATTTGTCAAGAAAAATTAATGAAACAATAATGAGTTAAACAAATTAAGATAGACTAATCTTTGGCCGCAGCATTGTTTAGTCGGGCCTAATAATAAGTAATATAATGCGTGTATGCGTTCATTTTAACCCTTGCCGTTAATTTCTTATGACTATATAAAGTGACAATCGATCAAGGTGCTTTTTTAATTGTCATGTTTTCTTGTGAGACATGATGCTTATGAGACATTTACTAAGAGAAATTAAAAATCATTTGTCAAGAAAAATTAATGAAACAATAATGAGTTAAACAAATTAAGATCGACCGATCTTTGGCCGCAGCATTGTCTAGTCGGGCCTGATAGTAAGTAATATAGTGCGTGTATGCATTCATTTTAACCCCTGCCGTTAATTTCATATGACTATATAAAGTGACAATTTTTCTTTTCTTTTTTTTTTTTTTTGATGGAAAGACGATATGTATTCCCTAGCAAATATAGTACAAAAGATTTACAATTTCGTTTCTATCGAAAACATTAGAAATAATGCTAGTAATTTTGATTTGTTGCCGTATCTTCATGGATAAATGTTGAAGACATTTTATCCTTGCTTCTTTGACAATTTTGTCTCGTCACGAATTGTATTTTCGATTAGTATACTTTACCTTTGCCTTCGAAAGCTCGTGAAGGATTTCCCTTACTTCTTGCACGGTGTTTCGGGTCATCCGGAGGGGACTTGTGTTATCCTTGTTGATATTGTCGCAAGGGTTTGCAATCGATTACAATGGTTACACTAGATAACACATTTTTTTTAGCCACGTTACACTTGTGAGTAAGCATGCATCTCACATGGAAATGAGTAGTGGCTTTCTCAGAGACCAAATTAAAAGTGCATGAAGGTGTCTTGGTGATCAATACACTATGTGCGCATATTCCATCGTTAGGTCGTCTTCTTTGAAAGAGGCATCTACAAAGATTATCCAATCAGTCTTTATGTTTGACCATTTGGCATTGATCAAGTTTGTGTTTTGTTGGCGTGGGGTCCTTTAGTGCAAGAAACTTTTCCCGGATGGATTGCAAGAAACCGTTGATCCGAGTTGTAGTTGCGTTGGATTTGGGATTGTCTTCTCAAAACCACACCGAGCATCTCACGTATTCCATATGAACCATAATATTATTTGCAATTTTCCCAGTTAGATTGTTTAGGTCCTGGGTTTGATTCCACCTTTTAACCCAAGTTGTGATTGAAATTGTATTATCTCAAGGGATTAGATGACCTAAAGAGAAGTCGACAAATGGCTCTGGAAAAAGGGCGCTGTTCCAAAAGGTGAATCTCCGTTTCCGAGCTTGCATATTACACATTTGGCAATTTGTTGTTATTTCGGTGTGTGCCCCGATCTTGACGATGTGGGTAAAGCTTTCCCAGATAGCTTCCACACAAAAAGCTTTATCCTTGGAATTGCTTGTATTCTCCAGATATTTTTCCACGGGAAATCTAATAATGAAATGTCTTCTTCTTGAGTTTGGTTTGCTAGGAAATTATAAATGTTTTTGGACGAGAAAAGTCCTAATTGGTGATGTAACCATTTTATATTATCTTCTTCATCTTTTTTTTGGAGAGATGGCTTGAATTTTATCCCTCGTTTCCCGGCTAAAGTAGGTGTTTAGCTTTTCTTGGTCCCACTTGTTTAGCTTTTATAAAGTGACAATCGATCAAGGTGCTTTTTTAATTGTCATGTTTTCTTGTGTACTGTAATCGAGTTTATTTAATTACTATAAACGATCAACTACATCTTCGGCAGTAAAATGTTACTTGTGCCGCAATGACAGAGAATAAATAGTCCACTATTACTCTCCAACACCCAGCACTTCGTAAACGAACCACCCACTGTCACCGCTTTTTATACCAAGAGCAAAGCTAGAAATCTAGCCATGGAAGTGGGAAATAATTCAGGACGGACAAGACGGTAAATATGGGGTTCGAAGATCATATTATGAAAAAACGTTAGGCTTGGTAACCAGCTGATCGGGGAACCGCCTATCCTTTCCATGTATTGGATCCATCCATGTCTTCCACCACCACTAATTAACGTCATCGCCTCCACCGCTCACCAACATCCACCATCACCGCCATTCGCTCCACCACCATAATTACCACCAACTTCCATGGATATGCTTAATTGCTAGCAAACCCATTATTGGGCCGACCGACCGACGGGTCGGAAGGGATGAAGTCTCTTTTATGGCTATTTTTTTTGTAAAATGAAACCTAATGCAAACAAGCTTGGTAAAGGGGCGGCATGAAATGGTAGAGGGGCGGCAACCTAATAAGACAAAAAAGGTCATTACAAGGAAATTCAAGTGCCCCTTATCAATAAAAATCTGGAAATGACTAATTAGCCCTTATTGTAAATAATCAAGATTAGTAATGATAATCAAGATTAGTGTTGATAATTAATTTTCACTTAACTCTAAAATCAAATTTTTAGAGTTATACAAAAAAAAAATTTAGTGGACAAGAAAAAGAAAACTTATGTGATATTTGTGAAACCCTAGATTTTGATTCACTCAACCAAAATGAGTGATTCCAGTGACCCGATATACTTCTAAATTACTTCCAATCAGCTTTTTCTCGCTCAAAATTATCTAAATTACATAACAAAAATCAAAACTTTTGAATTTTCAGAAGAACTTACGATTGTAATTTTGCCGTTACCAAACGCTAACTCTTAGTTACGGTTCAGAAAGTTATCGAATACCAACCGTGAATCGGTTAAATTTGGGGAAGATCCAATCGTAAAACCAGATTACTGGTTGGTAACTAAATGCTTCGATACTAACCGTAACTTCGCCACGGATTTGGAAACTAAATGCTCGAAACCAACCGTGAATCGAACAAAATTCTCAGATTAAGAACATACGGTTGGTAATGGCTATTACCAACCGTATGTTCTTCAAAATCTCGATTCTGATTCGTAATTGAGTTAAAATCAACAAGAACTCGCATAAACCCGTAAATTTCAATTTCAATTTTCATACAAAACCCTAATTTTTGATACAAAATTAACTTAAATCCAACACGATAAACTAAACCCTAACTGGGTTTTTCCAAACATTTTTCAAATCGTCAATTAATAGAAGACGATGAAATTTTCGGTTTTAATGGAGGTTAGGGTTGATGGAGGAGAAGAGAAGATGAAGAAGAAGATGAAAAAAAAAACTGATTTGATTTTTTTCTAATTCATTAGGTTTTAAAAAAATTGGTTTGATTTTGGTTAATTTAAGGTGAAAAGGGTAACCTAGTCACTACACCCCCTATAGGACACCCCCTAACCAATAAGAGGGACATTGCTATCACACTTGCCGCCCCTCCACCATTTCATGCCGCCCCTTTACCAAGCTTGAATGCAAATGTGCAATTTGGTAAAAAGATCGGAAATCTTTGGAATCCTTGGTTAGTCCTTTTCGCAGGACAAAATTGTCTCCCCCTTTTAATCTAATTATTGTAACTCTTTATCTATCCTATTTTTTCAAGGCTACAGTTGGCAAGCAAACTAGAATGTAACATATCTAAAAATCGCTGCCTTTGAATTTTACAAATTTTATCTCGTTGGAAAGATTTTAAAGAGATCCGCACAATGAGTACAAACAACCATGTCGAATTTAAAGATTTTACGAAAAAATTCGGAGGTGTTTATCTTTTTAGGCATAATTTTTGAAAATTGAAAACATAACCATTGTGCAAACGACCGCAGCAGATGCATAATATGTTTGTTTCATAATCTAATCAACAGTGTTTTGTTTTTCTTCGATCCGCCCTCCCTACCATGACATCGGTGTTTTCTAGTCTATTAATAGGTGTATGTATATATATATATTCATTTATTTATTTGGATAAATGACATTATGAGAAATTAAAAAAAAAATATTACAAAATTAATAGACATTAACAAAAATAATAAGCGAATTAAGCCCATTGGATTATTTTTAATTTTCAACCAGTACATTGTTTTCGTGCACAAATACAACTCTAATAAAGAACGCGCAATTGGGGGATAAAAAAAGAACACGCAATTGGGGGATATAAAAACTAATTGGGGGATATGAATTACTTCCCCCAACCCATGGTGTGTGCTAAGGGGTGACTTTTGGAGGTGAAAATACTAAAATACCCTTCCCCAAAAATAAAAATCAAAAACTTAAAATCAAAAAACAAAATCATATCCCCCATTTCCATCTCCACTTCTTATTAATCACTTTCAGTGTTTAGAATTTGAAACCCAAATATTCCCCATTCCCTTTCAAATTCTAAACTCTCCCCACTCTCTTTCAAATTCTCTTCTCCTTCTCTGCCGCTCCTCACTTTGGAAACTTCAAAATTTTTTTTTTTAATTCGTAAGTGATGAAGATCATGCTTTGATGAAGACCATGCCTGAATTGATGAAGACCATGCGAAAACAGTGTTGATGGTTGTAACTAACATTCAATGTCAGAATCGAGTATTTCCAAGCATGTTCAATAGAAATTTATCAATGCCGGTAGTCAAGTGAAAAAAAAATTGAAGTTTCTGGATACTTTTCATCATGTGCCTTCAGACAAATTTAAGCAACATACTATGCTCGGAAACCGGTGCGGATGCTCGAGAATTAACTACTTGTGCTGAAGTGGACCGATTAAAACCGAAAAAACTCAAAACGAATATTTTTTTACATCGTAAGCCGATGAAGACCATGCCGAATTGGTGAAGAACCACGCCGGAAAATGGTGCGGCATGCTTTCGATAGAAATATATCAATGCCGGTAGTCAAGTGAAAAAAATTGAAGTTTCGGATACTTTTCATCATGTTCAAGATAGAAATTTAAGCAAAAACCATGCCTAAGTAGTTAGAGATGCTCAAAAAATCACATAATTGTTTAAGTAGACTCATTAAAACCAGAAAAAAAAGGTTTTGAAGCAAATGCCGGATAGTGGCAAACAATTTATAAAAATTTCCAGCAAATGCCGGCATGGTTTTTTGGTTGAATACCATGCCGGCACCAAGCTTTTTCAGCTGCAACAATGGTGGATTCAAAGAAAAAAATCAAATTTTCAACCTCTTAGCAACAATTTCTCTTCACAATCATCCTCCACTTCCACCAAAAAAAGTTCCCTCTCAAATTTTTTTTCCATCTTTCTACTCTCATCTCATTCACCCAACACAAATAATAATACACACTAATCATTTATCAAATAATCTTAAGATTTTACTAATTATTATTAACCACTAAACCTGATTAGTGAGGGGTAGATTAGGATTTAAAAAAATACTTAGATAAGGGGTGACCCCGAATTGATATTTGGACTTTTTTTTTGTCCTTTTCCTATATCTCAATTCCTTTTTATATCCCCCAATTAATCATTTATGATTGGGGATACAGGAAAAGGACAAAAACTGGATCCAAATATAAAACCAGGGTCACCCCTTATCTAAGTATTTAAAGTAATTCCTAATCTACCCCTCACTAATCAGGTTTAGTGATTAATAATAATTAGTAAAATCTTAAGATTATTTGATAAATGATTAGTGTGTATTATTATTTGTGTTTGGTGAGTGAGGTGAGAGTAGAAGGAGGGAAAGAAAATTTGAGAGGGAAATTATTTAGGTTAAAATGGAGGATGATTGTGAAGAGACAATTGTTACTAAGAGGTTGAAAATTTGATTTTTTTTCTTTGAATCCACCATTTTTGCAGCTGAAAAAGCTCGGTGCCAGCATGGACATGGTATGAATATAATGCCGGAAGCAGCCATACCGGCATGGTATTCTATACCACGTCCATGCCTAAGACCGAGCTTATCCCATTTTGAAAATCAAGCCAAAGATAGTATTCAACCCAAAAACTATGCCAGGTCGGGGTTATTTTTTCGTAACATTATCCAGGGGGTCTGGAGGGTCCGAAAGGCGTAGCCCCTCCCAGCTGTGTTCACTGGCGGCACAATTAGTTAATTCTCGAGCATGCCGGCATCGTTTGGCCGGCATGATATGTTGCTTTAATTTCTATGCCGGCACATGATCTAAAGTATCCAGAAAGTTGATTTTTTTTTCACTTGACTACGGCATTGATAGATTTCTATCGAGCATGCCGGCATTTAGTTACTAAGATTGAATGTTAGTTACCAAGTATGCTAAGCACCGTTTTCTCGCATGGTCTTTATCATTCCTGCATGGTCTTCATCACTTCCGCGATGTAAAAAAAATATTTCCGTCATGGCCTTCATCACTACCGACATGGTCTTCATCACTTACGGCATGGTCTTCATCACTTCAAGATGGTCTTCATGACTTCGAATGTAAAAAAAAAAACGTTTCCAAAGGAAGGAGCGTGGGAGAAGGAGAAGAGAATTTGAAGAGAGTGGGAGAGTTTAGAATTTGAAAGAGAATGAGGAATATTTGGGTTTCAAAGCTCTAAACCTAAAAGAGATTAATAAGAAGTGGAGATGGAAACGGGGGATATGATTTTGTTTTTTGATTTTTATTTTGAAGGAAGGGTATTTTAGTATTTTGCTCCCAAAAAAACCCCTTAGCAGACACTATTGGTTGGGGGAAGTAATTTATATCCCCCAATTGCGTGTTCATAATAAATAAGCCAATCCATAAGGTTGTTTTGTTACATGATTTTGAGTAGTTCTACGCATACAACACCAAAAACAACTCTAAAACAATATATCAGCGACGGATCCTGGATTTTGTGCCCGAATGGGCTATTTCTTTTTTCATACATCCTGATTGTACTAGTCTAAATACCTGAAAATTATTTACAATGAGATACACGCTACTTAACAATATTTTAAATTGCGCAAACAACGTGTATATTAAAATTAGTATTATTATATGAAAAATTGCGTAGGTGTCGCCTCTAAATTTTTAAATGTTATTTCTATATATTTGTATGGTTTTCAATGGGATCATGAGCATCGGGACATTTAAACATCAAATTTTGTTATTGTTTGCAAAAGAAAAAAGGAGATGGGAAGAAAAACATCATGTTAACATATTTTGATATTGGGCTAATTTTTAGTTTTATATAATGGGCCAAATTTGGGTAAAATATTTGGAACACAACATGACCTAAATTGATCAAGGTTGTGGTGGAGTGGGAGTAAGTTCCATTGTTGACTCTAATTTCTAAGTACTAACCTAAACATAAAATGACAAACTTCAAAAGAATTAATCAAAATTAGAAGAAATCATGTGAATATGTCGTACTAATGGGCTAATTAGAAATTTTATCCTGGTCTAATCAATAACTTTTGGACAATTAGGCTTGCCTAAGCAAGCTTTTCCAAACTTTGGGGGCTGTAGCATACCTAAGCCATCCCCACATCCGTCACTGCAATATATCCCAATGGAGGCTGATGACGAGCCGGATGGAAGCTGTGGGTCCATTAATCCATAGCATGGTACCCAACAAACGAAAAAGAATGTGTTTTAGAGTTGTACATAAAGAATTTTTGCTTGATTTGACTTGGCTACAAATTTTAACCACATTCAAGAAATGATTGATGGTGGTGGTGGTTCGTATATTTTACATGTGTATAGTGCATTTACAACGTGTGATATGATCATAGTGCGAGTGGTTGATAACCATTTTTTAATAATCACCCATGCCTCGTGGCAATATTAACTATTAAAGCCACGAAAACAGAGGAAACATAATGAACAGAGAAAACAAGGCAACGGCAATGGCAATGTCAATTGATTATACTAGTGATCCAGAAGTAGTAGAAGAATCGAATGGAAAACCAGAATGTGGAGTAAGAGGAGGAATAGATGCAAAAGAAAGACATAAATTGTTAGAAAGGGAAAGAAGAAAATCAATGACACAATTATTTTCATCTCTTCATTCATTGTTGCCTAATTCCAAAACGATACGCAATGAGCAATCAGTAATACTCGATGCACTTATTGAGTACATACCAAAAGTTGCTGATCGTCTTCGTTCGCTACAAACTTCAATAGATGACGCTTCATCCAGTACTACTTCGTCCGTTGTGTCAAATTCGAAGTTTTCTTCTCTGCCGGCATTTCAAGGTTCAGACAATAAAAAGAACAAGGCTACTTCTGCTGCAAACACAATAAGTGATTGTGATATCCGTATTGCACCCGTACCTTCTTCTTCGGTGGCGATACGAGTTCGAGGTGACCGAGTTAATGTTTCCTTGGTTACCAAGAGCATTACTCCACAGAATGTATTAATACCGGCAGATGTTTTAGATGAACTTGAAAACCATCAACTTGAACTGGTTCGTTCAACACATTGTCGTGATGCAACCAAGGTTTTGCATCATTTTGAAACCAAGGTTTGTTACTTGATTAGTCAAGACATAGTAATTTAATTCGCCGGAAATGACATTTTCTAGAGTACGTTAATTCTGTTGATTATAATTAAAATGTTAAGCTAATTTTTGTCTGTTTTCCATAGATTTGTAATAGTTTGGAGAAATTCGGCTGAACTACAATCCAGGTTACAAGAATCAAGCAAAGGAACTCCGAAACCGGCGAAATCAAATTTACCGAAGAGAACATTGGACCACAGTGAATGATCAAATGGCCAAATTGTTCAATTTCTAGAACAGTGTTGTTAAATGTAACCACCGGGGAATTACCCCAATTGGCCAAGGGTCGAACTCCAAAATTATAAGTTAGAGGTTCAGTTCGTGCTGTCTGATCAAAAGAAGAAGAAAAAAAAACATGAGCAAATGCAGCAGGATCAAATATCATACGCGTCGGTTTCTTGCTTTTGGTTTTAAATTATCGGGAATCCATCTTCTTTGTTAGAGATATTGTAATGTATCTCTTAAAATGCTTGTGTTTTCTATCTTTTTCCTGTAGATATTGTAAGTTCACTCTTATTTAATAGAATCTCCCATATCATACTACTTTCCAGCCTTTCCTGTCAGTTTAATATGTTAATCAAAATATTTTAAATTAATAATTCAATCTTGTATTATTGATTTACAAGTTAAAGTAATGTGATAGTAGTTGTAGTGGAAAAAAGTGACATGAATAATGAAAAATGAGCGGTTGTATTATGATTTCTTAAAGAATTTACTAATCTACACGTTTTCCATACTCTGCTCCGGCTGCATTTGCATTTGAATATGCGTAACTTCTGTTACATGTAGAAAATCTCATAGGTTACATCACCATAAGTTCATAACCCCAGCACATTCCCATTTTGGGCGAAAGAGGTCTACTAATTCTTTAGTAAAAATAAGTAACCGGGCATGAACTAAGAGGTCTACTAATTTCAAAAAAAACTAAGAGATCTTGAACTAAGAATAAGTAACCGGGCATGAAGTAACACTTTCCATCTTCTTGTTTTTGGGATCAGGGACAAATCAGTTTCTGTAAAGCAGGAAATTCCGAAGTTTTACACTCCGATATGTACCGGGCTCTAATAGCAGTGGCCCCTGCTAAACTCCACTGGTGGCGAGGCCCACCATCTCTATTACAGCTTCGGGGCAAAGCGAAGTGCAAGTTTCGGTAGATCTAGAAATGTAATTGTAGACGGTTGTATTGTAGAATGTAGAGGTAGAGCAAGTCAGCCCTTCACAATGTTTTTGTTCAAGGTTTTCACCTTAGACCCAACGAGGCTACACATGAGGGGGCATGTTGAGATTATTAGTCCAACATTATCTAGGTAATCTATGATCCTGCGGTTTATAATCTTTAGGGCCTCTCCACTCATTGCCAATTGATTTTGAGTTGAATGCCCATATTCTTACACAGTACAAAGGTTTTATGTACCCTTTTGTGGTGTTCTCCTCTCTATGTTGATTAGAACTCTTGGCATAATTTCATCGTAGTATTGCACTCCCTCTTCGCAACCTTTCCATTAACAACCGGAAGACTACACGCTATTGGCATAAATTCATCATAGTATTGCACTCCCTCTTCTCAACATTTACATTAACAACCGGAAGACTACACGACATAAATAACACTGAGATTATATATGAGATGTGTTGAGTGTCACATATCACCTAGATTTTCTGGATTCGTGAAGGTATATGTTTTGCTAGTTTTTGTTGAAGCTGGTTTTTGAGACTAGTTAGGCCCATACACTTTAACATGGTATGTGAGATTCAGAAGTGTTTAGGTAGTGTGTGCCTGTGTCGACATTGTTCGGCTTGTCAGGGGATTATCTCGACCCATAACACTACCAATTTGATGGGACGAATAACCTGGACTTGGAAGAACAACTACTTAAAGCATCGTACGAAATGAAATTATGAACCATTTTTGGGACTAACCTTTTTCGGAGGACCATTCTTTTATTTTGGTAAAATATTAGAATTAAATCTAGGTCACTCCTTATCTAGATATTTATGATAATACATAAATTGCCTCTCGATTAT
>JAJJWW010007955.1:0-32946 GCA_023531295.1 Papaver armeniacum
GTTCATGAGTTTTGGTCGTGAAGCGAGTGTTGGGCATGAGCTGTTTTGGGGAAATAGGCTAGGTTTTGGCAACTTTTTTTGCACGGGATTCGGCACGGGCGCAGCTACAACTTGGAGACTATTTAAGAAACACTTCTTAACATTTATCAGATCATATATCTCTACATCTCATAATATTACTTTTGTTCTTCATAAAATATTTTAGGGTTTACCCCTTTAGGGGGAAACCGAGGAACCTGTAAACATGAGAGGCTAAACTTTATTGATTAAGGATGGATTCAATGTTCTAGCGTGAAGCTTTATTATTATACAAATTTGTTATGAGTTTTAATCATCTTATCGTTTGTTTTCACTACATCTATATTTATGAGTGATTCTTAGATTGATTTGGGATGCATACTAGATTAGTCTATTGATTGTTCTATTGCTAGTATTGAGTTAGGAGATAAGTAATTGTCGAATAATTCATACACAAGTAGAAATCGCAAGACCTTGCAGAGGGATTCTGTGGAGCAATTGCGAGTGAAGATAACACCAGCAAGTGAACCTTGAGCTAAGAGTTTAACTACTGGGATCAACCTAATTCATAAAGCCTAAGCGTTCGGTCGGATTACACCTTGAGTGAGCTACTACTTGGTGGTTCGGTTGGATAAAATCTGATATTGGAGAGCTTCCGTATCCGTGGTATAAGGAGTTTTGGGGATAATACTGAGCTAGTTGTTATTCTACGGTTGGTGATGCATGGATTATAACGAAGATAGATAAGTATACTAATCCGATTATCGCTTGGTAACTGCGAAGGATTCCTTGATCATATCTTTCTTTTTATTCGTTATTCTTTCTATTTTACTTTAATCAAACAATCCCCCTTGTCTTTTATTATTTTGTTGAACCAAATACATATCAATTACACAGCTCTCTGTGGGAACGATCCTTACTACCGCTATATTATTTATTTAATTAGTGGGAAATATATTGAATAATTTGTTGTGGTTAGACACCCATCAAATTTTAGCGTCGCTATCAGGGAGCAGTTGTTAATTGATTTGTTATTTGTTTAGCTTGTTTTTGTTTTTAGATTTTTTCTTTTGTTCTTGTGAGTCGTCATGTTTCCTTACGGACATAACATGTACGGAGCACAAGACCAATCATCATATTATAGTGGTAATCAATTTGGATTTCAATCTCATTCATATAACAACTACCAACCATACCCTACCGAGCTTTATGGATACTCTCTTACATTTCAACAACCTTATGACGGGTATGTAAGTGAGAAATCACGAGGATGGGAGGATAGTTATACTTCGATCAGTTGTTTTCTAGTAATGTGCGTATGAAAGAGAGTTTGGAAAGACCTATTCTCTTTATCATGTTCTTTCTCCATTTATGTCAAAAGAGAGATATACCAAAATATCATCGTGAATAACTCGCGCGAAAACGTATTAATATCGAAAACTTTCTAAGCAATATGATCAGTTAGAAGAAGTCGGAGCATCGGAAAAGACTCTCGAAGAAATTAACAAGGTAATACGAGCGGAACTTCAACGTCATGGGATATCAAGATTATGAGACGAAGACTCATGAAGATGAGCAACCTTTTGGAAAACTTGCAATAATGGTAATGTTACTTCAACTCCGGATCATAATAACGATCACTCGCCTATTCAAAAGGAGGAGAATGAATATGACATAATCGTTGTTATAAATGGTGTAACGTACTCAAACAATGATTTTAGGATTTGCACCAATGAACTAGACTTTCTTGAAGAGGATCTTCGATGACGAAAGTGTCAAGAAATAGAGATTGAGAATGAAACCGGTTGAAGTTGTGGAAGACCCAATTGAACTTGCCAAGGATTATAATGATGCTGAGATTTTGATTGAAGCAGAAAATGACGAAGAATGGCTAAATAGTTTGATAGAGGACCACGATACAAATGAGGTAAATAATTCATTGCAATTCTTTAAGAATGATGAGGATCCCGTAATACAAGAGATTGTGGAAGGTTTATCTAATCCTTTTCATGATATTTCTAAATCTTTGATCCACATTACTTAGGATTGAGTATTTGTGCTTCCAAAATTCTTAAGGATTATTTTACTTCTAAGTATCCACCACTTGATGTGTTTGATTCTAGCATTGTGCAGGTTCATCGAGAGGAACCCGAAGAAGTTCCCTTTATTTTATGTTCTCTATCCACTTCCGAGTGTAGAAAGGACAGTGTGGGGAAACTTCAAGCTATAAATAATTTCATTATTCATATATTATGCTAATCATTGTGTGAAGTTGTTACTAGAATTGCAGATTATTTTTCGCGTACTACTGCATTTTGATTGTTGTTATATGGACGATAACAAGAGAGTCAGCCGATTTACTTTAAACCAAGCGCTAAATGGGAGGCAACCCATAGGTTTGTATTTTTAACTTTTATTTTTTGTTTTTATTGTTTTCATATAATATTTGCATCCCCATGTTTAATTTCATTGGAGTCCGAATCTATCTTAGAAAGAGAATTATGACGAATAGCTTTTCGTCAGAAAATTCAGACTCAAAACGTAGTTCATTCCAGAGACCATAACTGTCAGACTGTTTATCAAACACTGTGCCCTTTGACACTGTGTAGAAAAGACGTATATGAACAACTTTGTGAAATGGAGTTTTCCAAATTCCTACCAATTTGTACAGTTTTTGCGTTTTATCTGCTGTTACGCCAGAATTCAGAATTTCGATTTTACACATTGAGGACAATGTGAAGTTTAAGTGTGGGGAGTCTTTTGCATATAGAGTTTTTAGCCTTTTTAAGTCAAAATTTTTAAATTTTTGTATATATTTGAATAAAACCTCCAACTTGTAGAGATTTTAGAGTCACTAGCATACTCTAGTATGTTTACACAGAGAATTCTCAATCGACATAACCGAACTTTGAAGTGCTAGAACTACGCTCAGATTTCTTGCTTGTTAGAGTGTTAAATAATGGATTTAATCATGCCGGTGATGCAAATTAGAGCAGGAGAAATGCATTATTAGAGTTGCTGATCAATCATTAGTGGAGACTACTCTATTTTCAAATCAACAGAGGCACCATACCAAATTTCTTTATAGCTGACTAAAGAGCTTTCTTTTGAGTGTGTGTCACCGCACGTTAATTCCGGTAGAATGATGAGCTACCCAACTTCACACCAATAGAAGCACTATTTTTGATCTCTGAGTGCTAATTTTTCAATCATGAGGGTGATGTCTATAGATGAAAACCACCTTTCTTGTAGTTTGATTTGCAATAGCACCATTCTCTCTCGCCAACAACAGTCCATATGTAAACACATCATCATCAACAAGTGGGATCAACATCAAAATCTACAAGGAAAGTTGAAGACGTTTGAGGTTTACAAGCAACAATAGGAGTAAGAGCAAATTTCATATCCAAGTAAAGCAACATACAATGAGCAGATTTTTATATACACGTTTTGGAGACTTACACATATGAGCGGAATTCTATATCTAAGTATGAAGACTTATTTACAAGAGCGAAGAAAAAATCAAAAGATGAGAGTTATTGAAGTTTATGATACAAAGACAATACAAGCTGTGAAGATCAAAGTGCAAAGTACTTCTTTCATGGTCATGTTAATTTTAATTTCCTTATTATTTTTAGAAGTGCAATATTTTTGTTAAAAAAAATACAAAAAAGAAAAAAAATAGAAAAAAATAAATAAAAAAGAAAAAAAAAGAGAAAATACAAAAAGATTTGCATTTAGGTTGTTATTTGTTCAATAAGGCCATGGGGAAGAAAAATCTATAAGGAAGTATCAAGCAATATGGAAATTGAAGAGAAAGAGTTACGAATGGTCAGAGTTCTACGAAGTTCAAGAGTTTATAATCAGTAGTTGAATACCAAAGACGAAGACCAAGAAGATGAAGAAGACGAAATGATCGAAGACGCTTCTATTGGATGTCAGTGAGAGTGGTGTTATCATCATTGCAATCGGATGTGAAGGTGGTAAGTACTCTCATCCTCGATAATGGTGGTTGATTTCGTTTTCTGTGAGATCATCATAAAAAGTCTTTTATTTTTCACAATTTTGTGGAGTCTCCAAATTATTTCTAAGGTTTCCTTCCCACCATTCAACGTGGTGTAGGATTTCTCTTCATTCCTACCCGCACACATGTGAGACCCATAAAAAGCCGCCTTTGAGGCAATTATCATAAAATCCTTTTAAGTGAGGCAGAAGTCGAGGAGAAATGCTTATTGATCGCTTCCTCAAACACGCATTCTCTCATTATGGTGTGGTTATTTCTCACTCAACATTTAAGAATGAGAATATGTTCTTTGGTATTTCTAACTTATTACTAGACATGCGTAAACCTATGTCCTCATAGCTCTGATGCTTGGGAAGTCGTGGAACGCTTTGAAGTTGGAATAGGTTTTGTGGGTATACCTCTCGTAAGCCCTCACGAGACTATAACTCGTCAATTGGGGGACACCTAGGGGTTTAAAGGAATGTTATTCATGCTAAGAGTAACCGTATCCTCACCCATATGGAGTTGTTGTATTTAGTTTCTAGATAGTTTGCTCGAGGACTAGCAAAAGCCAAGTGTGGGGAATTTGTTAGTGCATATTTTGTATATATTTAGTGTCGAATCCATGATAGTAATTGCTATATATTCGTTAATTATTGTATATTACTCTTGTTTTCTCTTATTTATGTTTTGCTAGGTGAATCATCCAAAAGAAGTGAAAAAGGTTACAAAAGTGAAGTTTACAAGCGAGAAGGGCCAAATACCAATTGGAATTTGTTCAAACCTAGGATCTCTTCATCATCTCAAGAGGACGGAAAGAGGAATCCTATGGTGAAAGAACGAGCTCATTCCGATGTCATATGAAGAAGTTATGGGAGAACGAGAAGCTAAGCCGGCTTCGCCTCCAAGATCGAATCGCTACCCTCCAAGACCGACAGCTTGAATGCATGCACTGCTAACGACACCCACTCAATTACTCAGTGGGACACCACCTTGTTCAACACACATCACGACTAGTTGTGGAGAGTTCATGACATATCGTAGAGCAATCGCGATTGATAATAATGATGGGTGCTGCCATCATCTTGAGTGTTTCCATGGTTTGATAGCAAGATGAGAGCTTGGAAAGCACAGTAAGTTCCTGCTGAGTCATAGCTAGTGTCCACAAAGAAATAAGTGGAGAAGAAGGCTTAGCCCTTAGGGAAATATATATAGGGTATTCGAAGGGAGCATAAGTGTGGAGAGACGAGAGGTGTTGGGCTGCAGCCGAATGGAAGATAGTGGAGGATAGACGAGTTTGTGGTTTTGATGGAGCTGCAATGATCTTGGCCTGGGTCCCGGTGATAGGGAGATATTTATGGCGAACAATGGAATCGGTGTTGATGTCGCTTAATCAACCAAGGTGTGTCAGTTATTCGCAGAAGATAAAGTTGAGAAATGCTTGCGTTGATCAATGAGAAAACGGAGTCAAGTATTAATGGGTTGGGAGGCATGATGAAAAGATGAGAGGTGCCGGTTATGATCGGGGCCGTTGATAAAGTTGAGATCGATAAGAAAAACAGTGGAAGTTAGAGGTGTCAAAGAGTCACTGTCGATTCATGGAGCGTGTGGTGGTGATTCTCGAGATTAATTGGTGTTGCTATGACCGAAAATCCTTATATAAACGAGAACGATTGTCGATGGACAGATGGGGCAAAGTGAGGATTGTCGAGGTTAGAATGGAGTTGAACTAGTGGTTGATAGGAGTTGGTTGCAATGGAGATGATAAAGAAGATAGAGCATGGGAAGAAAGAATGGTGGTACAATGGAGGTAACGCTGAACATCATGAGATGGAATGGTGATGTGGTGAGTTTTTATGGAGTCAATAGGGAATAATACACTGATGTACCATTAATGACAAGTGGTGCTAGTAATTATGATCGGGTGTGTTACTCGACCGGATGAGAGGAAGTCAGCTGGTTGGCAGTGACGAGAAGCCGAGCTTTGAAACAGAGTTAGAGACCGAGAAAATCAAACACATGTAAGAATAGTTTTCACGACACGCAGTATCCGTGGAAGCATGGGAGGAAAAGTGAAAGTCGTGAGTTTAAAATCTCACGCAACCAGATCAGTCTCCGTGATTTCATGAGTTAAACTAAAAATCCAGTGAAAATAAATTTCACGGGAGATCGGGTATGTCCGTGATTGAGAGTTAGGATATAAGCTGAGCAAGGAACCGAGGCCGCGCCTCCCACTGACCGACAATCCAAATGCGAATTGGGCCGGGCTTTTTGCTATGCGTAGAGCCCACTTGGCTGTTCATGAGTTTTGGTCGTGAAGCGTTGTTGGGCATGAGCCGTTCTTTGGGGAAATAAGCTAGGTTTTGGCAACTTGTTTTGCAATGGATTCTAGAGACGGCAAGCCTACAACTTGGAGACTATTTAAGAAACACTTTAACATATATCATATCACATATCTCACATCTCATAATATTACTTTGTTCTTCATAAAATATTTTAGGGTTTACCTTTAGGTGGAAACCGAGAAACGTTCAGTAAACATGAGAGGCTAAACTTTATTGATTAAGGATGAATTCAATGTTCTAGCGTGAAGCTTTATTATTATACAAATTTGTTATGAGTTTTAATCATCTTATCGTTTGTTTTCACTACATCTATATTTATGAGTGATTCTTAGATTGATTTGGGATGCATACTAGATTAGTTTATTGATTGTTCTATTGCTAGTATTGAGTTAGAGATAAGTAATCGCTTAATAATTCATACACAAAGTAAAATCGTAAGACCTGCAAGAGGGATTCTCATGGAGCAACCGCGAGTGAAGATAACACCAACAAGTGAACCTTGAGCTAAGAGTTTAACTACCGGGATCAACCTAATTCATAAAGCCTAAGCGTTCTACTGATTACACCTTGGAGTGAGCTACTACTTGTGGTTCTAGTGATAGAATCGACAATAGAGCTTCCGTATCCTTGGTATAGGAGTTTTGGGGATACACCGAGCTAGTTGTTATTCTACTATTGGTGATGCATGGATTATAACGAAGATAGATAAGTATACTAATCCAGCTTATCGCTTGGTAAACCGTGAAGGATTCCTTGATCATATCTTTCTTTATTCGTTATTCTTTCTATTTTACTTTAATCAAACAATCTCTTGTCTTTTATTATTTTGCTGAACCAAATACATATCAATTACACAGTTATCTGTGGGAACGATCCTTACTACCGCTATATTATTTATTTAATTAGTGGGAAATATATTGAATAATTTGTTGTGGTTACGACACCCATCACATACCTCAAGATCACCATTGTCTTCATCATTAAGTTCTGTTTCTGATACATTTTGTTTCATCCTCATTCTTGAATTGGTGGGACACATACTTCAAGATCACCACCAACCTTCATCATTAAGTTCCTCGTATGATACTTTTCTTTCATCATCTTGATTGTGAATTAGAGATGATTTCAAGTCGGAAATAAAAAACAAAAGACTTGAGAGCAAACATTTAGAGGAGAAGTAACAGTATTTAAAACCGAGCCACACTACCAAGCTATTAACACACTAATGAACTAGAGAGATCGAAAATTAGGTTAATAAAAACCGAAAAGTAGCATCTCATAAAACCGAAAAGCAATAGCATAAAATATAACCATTCACATAGGCTATTCAATCGAACTATAAAATAATGAAACAAAGATTATAAAATTAAATTTATTCATTCATAATAATTGATAGTTTTCAAATATACCTTATACAAAAATATCAAATAAATCAACAATTTAATTAGTCTATTTCTATATAAGAAACTAATCTATTTTTTCTTCAATGAGCAACTTAATCCTTCATATCAAACATAGAAGAAGGTGGGTTATTATTCTCAATCTTGAGCTTGTAAATTTACTCAAGAAGATAACCTTGTTTCACACTGAATCTCTGCGCTGAGAAGTTTTGGAAAAGGACTTCCAAGAGCATGTAATTCTGTTTTAGATTCAACACAAAATTGTGTCAATATCTCAATACACTAATCGCTCTTCAAGATATTTTTCTTTCCTTCTTGCTAACTCAATCTCTCTTTTTGATCTTTTCTTCGCTTTCTTAGCATCAGGGATGATGCAACATTTATTCGTAAAGAATTCTTTCGCATCAAGCATCTTGCAAGAGAAGACATCGGATCCCGACTCATAGTTCTGACAAATAATAACCATAGAATGAGAAGAATCCTTGATAACTTCCGAAAAGATATTTCAGATATCATACTACCGAAAATATAATATTTCTACAAATAGAAAATATTTAAATATATTTTCAATTACTAGATTTTATTCCCATAATCAATACACATAAGTGCCTTAATTTTGCTTCCTCACTACGTATGGCGCACAAGGTGATTGATTAATTCTAATACCGATCAAATGGCATTAGTATGAGAATTTCTCTCATTATGGGATTTAGAATATATAGGATATTCTGATCTAATGAAGTATGATTTTAGATCTTTTCTTGTTACTCGATACACTGAAATTTTTGGAGATCAGTCAAGTTGATATTGATCACCTTGATGATTCTTAGAATTACGTAAGAACTTCTTAAGCAATTCTTGGATTCAAGATAACAGGCACTTTATATTATTTTCCCTTGTTCCCATTAGTAGAATTTTCAACATCGAAGATGTATCCATTTTCAAAATGGTTAAATCACTTATGGAACATGATGGAATTAAATTAACAATTAGTTAGATGTGTCATCTTCTTCAGAGTTGTATGAGTCTAAGGCCTCATACAGAGTTACAAACTAACGCAAGTATTTAGAGTGTATTTCTTTAGATTAGGATGCCTTTAGCCAAATGACAAAAACTTTTATACTTGAAGACTCGAGGCTGGGATATTCATCATCTTCTTTCTTGATCTTTTATGTTCTTGACCAAACATGATAATGAGGGCGAAGATAATGATTATCTTTATGAATCTCTTATTTTTCTTTAAGAGATCTCGAAACTGTCTGTTAATCAATGACATTGTTAATTCAATATCAGCGTCTGAATATTTTGCAATCAATTCATCTAATCATCTACCAATCTATTTTCTCCACTCGGAACTTTTGGAATTTTTTTCACTTTTAAAAGCGATTCCTTTTTAGTTTGAATAGATTGGGATTCATGATCATGATGTTTAACTTTCCAACAAGTGCTTCGAGAGAGCTGAAAGATCATTTTCTTCCATGATTCCATGTTTATTAGATTCTGTATCTAGATGGGAAACGATCCGAGAATTTTGCATATTATATCTTTTTCTAAGTAGTCTTTCCAAGAGAGAAAGAAGCATTAACTATCTGTAGAGTTTAAGTGAAACTCTTCAAAAGTATCGTTATCATCCATACAAAGGATTTCCTAATCGAAGTGAGGGTTTGAAGTCTATCTTATTTTTCTCGATGTATCACCTTCAATACGATCCGAAGATTATCCCAAGCTTCCTTGAAGATTGACATGTGGATACATGATGTCGCATCCTCACTTACAAAGATATATAATAAAGCATTCAAACCATCCGACTTTGCTTTGTAAAATCCTTTTCTTCACTTGTATAATCGCCTAAGTGTTTAAACTCATTTCCGAACTCGTTATTTTTTGATGATTATATCCATCAAAGACTAATTAACCAAGTATTGAAATCGGGATTGAAGAAAAGATTTCATAGTAGATTTCCACCACATAGTTAGTTATATCAAATCTTGGCAGATGCTAATGTAAATTGATTCATGTAAACTCAAATTCATTTCTTATAGGTTGGATCGCACCAAACACATATTATTAGATCTTTTCGTGTTTGCCTGCTTTGATACCAATTGAAAAGACAAGGGTACTGTTAAGTGCATATTTTGCATATATTTTGTGTCGAATCCATGCTAGTATTTGCTATATTTTCTGCGAATTATTGTATATTACGTTTGTTTTCTCTTATTTGTGTTTGCCAGGTGAATCATCCAAAAAGAAGTGAATTGGCAATTTAATCGCGCAATAAAAGAAGTTAGCCGCAGTCGAGAAGGCCAAAGACCAAGTGGAACTCATCCAAATTGAGGAGTTCTGCTATCATTTCAAGAGGGCTAAAAGACGAAACCAACGGCTAAAGAAGGGTGTCGCTCCGACGCCGTATGAATATTTTTGTGCATATGAAGCAAGTGTTAAAGTGCGCAGTTATCGCAGCATTTAATCTATAAAGGCACCCGTATTTATGTTAGGGGCTGCCACCTTCCTTATTTTCCCGCCCACGTAAAAGAATAGTATTTTTCCAAATAGAATGGTTTGTATGAGTCATGACGATTATGGTCAGAGACAACAAGTTCGACTTACGGTCAGCCAAGTGGTTACCGCCATTGGTGTTGGTTCGATGATCATTACGGCGACGAGAAGACGATGTCATACCTGCACCCATTTGTTGTGAAATGCATGGCAAAGAGATGAAAGATGATGAATTGTTGATGGCTTGCTTTCCGAGATAGAAGAGTTGGCAGCTGGAGAAAGCGAGAAATCAATCAATAGCCAAGGAAATTACGATGGAGCCGGTTGCATGGAGATGGATAAAGAAGATGGAAGATAGAGAGACCACTGGGCCAGTGGAATGGAAACGAAGATGGCCATTGCATTACCGTTATGATCAAGGCACGACTGAGCATGAAGCAGACGCAGGAAGTCGATGGTCTTTGTTGCTTTTGAAGTGAGAGTCTGGGAATGAGACAATAATGGAGGAAATTAATGGTGATCTTCGTGATAGATTTTAACAGTGGAAGAACTCGAGTTCGGGATCGCGTAGCTGATGGTTATCGGGAGTTGTGAGCAAAGTGATGATCATGGAGCTGGGTGATGAGAAGAAGCTGCAATGGGTTGTCACATCATCGTGTGTTTGACATGGAAACGAGCATGAAAACAGTCAGGAGAAGAGCAAGGTGCCGCCATTACCGGCGGACCGGCTGGAGCTCGACGTGGGTGATTATTAATGAATGACGGGAAGTTCAAGAGTCCCATTGAGTTAACGGATTTGGTTGCATGGAGATGGGAACTCGAGTTTGGCATCAGGGTTAAACGATGGAGAGTCGAATCGGGTTTCATGGTTACGCTCGCGAACTCATGATGTTACTGCAGATAAGGAAGACACGAAGAGATGGCAAGTGGGAGAACGGAGATGGTGATTGATGTCGGTAATGTAATAGCCGTTGTTGGATGAAGTTTTTAGCTCGTGATGGTGATGCCTCGATGGCTAAATTGAATTTGCAATGGAAGATGGGTTTGGCAGTTGAGCTTGTAAACAACAAAGTTATCACAACGATAGAACAAGTTAAATGTAGTTTGAGAAGTCGTGAAGTGGATGTTTCACATGGCCCGGTATACGTGATATGACGAGAGAAGATAAAAATCCAAGAGAATTTTCGCCTCACGGGAGGTTCGTCCGTCCGTGGAAAATCAAGAAGAGTCAGAGATGGCTGCCGCGGCCCGAGAAACCGATGTGCCAATGACAATTGAAATAAAGGAAGTTAATGGATTTGTCGTACTTTTTAGCGCAAGCCCAATGGGTTGTAGCTATTTTATGCACGACCATGCCTTGGGCGTGAGGATATTTGGAATTTTGGCTAGTTTTGGCAACCTTTCGACCGGATTTTGGCGCACGGCACGATACAACAACTTGGATACCTATTTAAGAGAACTTCTAATATTTTTGAAGATATCATATATTCTTTATCAAGTTTTGGAGAGGAGAACTCAAGAGAAGAAAAGCTAGGTTTGGAGCTATTTCTTACCACCGTAATTCATTTTCTATTTTATTATATGAAAACTCATGGGTTTTGAATACCATGAGTAGTTAAACTTTTAGTGATTGGGGATGAATTCTAAGTTCTAGACATGATTTGAGTTATTATATAAATCTATTTTGAAGTTCTTCACATGATTATTGATTGTTTTTACTAATTAAAATATTTATGATTAATTGATAGATTGTTTAGGTGGCTAAATCGAATTAATTTGTTGATTCAATCAAATGCTAGATTGGAGTTAGGAGATAAGTAATATTTAATGATTCATACAAAAGTAGAGAACACAAGACCTGCGCAGGGATTTGGGCGAGTGATTGTGTGTATAAACAACACTAGAAAGTGGACCTTGAGCTAAGAGTCTAACTACTAGGATCAATCTATAATTCACAAAAGATAAAGCATTCGACAAATTACACCTTGAGTGAGCTACTACTAGGTGTTTTCAAGAATAGAATCGCATTGGAGAGCTTCTACCAGTGATTTAAGGGATTTAGGGATAGCACTGGAGCTAGCTGTTATTCCACGGTTGGTAATAATTTGTGATTAATAGTATTAATGGATGAATATAATAACTTGATGACGGGTTTAGTAACGAAGAAGGATTCCCGATCATATATTTCTCCATTGCTTGTAACTTAATTATTTTCAATTGCTTTGTTATTTACTTTGAATCAAAACAAACCCCCATTGTGACACTTTTGACAACTAAATCTCCCCGCGCTTCGTGGAAACGATCCTTACTTCCATTATATTACCGCTAATTGTGTGGAAATAAGTAATTTAATTTGAGCACCTACGACACGCATCAGGTACCCAAATACACCATAATATTTTAATATCAACTTATACGTCTTATACGTCTGATACCGATTGACTATAATATCAATATAAAGCGATTAGGATTAACGCACAATAGTATTATTTACTTAATTATGATAACAATTATAATGCGGAAGTAAAGTAAATAACACACATAAGATTTTTGATAACGAGGAAACCGTAAATGCGTAAAAACCCCGAGATCTAGTCCGGTTTTTGAATACTCCGCGTAGTTATGCCGCTATACAAAGAACATAAGCCACCTTCATATAGTTTAGACCAAGCAAACTACCCCTAGTTACTTAGTTCCCGTGATCCCCGCATCTTCGACCTTTTGTCACGTACGTGAATCTCAAGACAGAAATCACTATCTCAAGTTGCTTTACTCCTTTTGATCGTATTCCAAACATCAAAGGAATGAAACTGTTTGGTAACCACTCTATTTAATCTTTGGTAAAAGATATGTTTGAGTTGTTGACAAAGGCTCTTCTGCTTAATCTAATAAACTCCTTTTGTCTATAAAGTGATGCCGATCTTACACAAGTATATAATCACAAGTCTATTAAAGATAAACAAGATCTAGTTGTATCCTAACCCGATCAAGATGTGTACATTTTAATCATGAGATACGAAAACTAATAAGAAATCTTCTTCGTCTTCAAATCTTCAATCTTCTTAATAACCCGCACAACACAAACTTGAATCCTATTTTGATCAAGCACACATAGAACGGAGTCTCTGTTAAAATGGATTATCACAAGATGTATTTAGATCCAACAATGGTTCTAAAGATCCCATCGATACTTTGATCTAGTTTGAGTGACCCTTCTATCAAGAGAAGGCTCTCAAGAATAATCAAACTAGGTGCAATTAAAGTTTCAAATAACCATTAGTCAATCAAATCAATAATCGAAAACTAAAATAACAATGCAATTACCTAGTTTCCCACCAACAAGATCCGAGAGCTTATTGATCCCACAAAAGTCTTTAAACGAGCGGTCCTAAGAGATTTCGGCTTTGCAATTAGGTACTTTCATCTCCTGATAGACGGCTCCCACTGTAATCAACACGAATGAAGTTTTCCCGGTTCTTAAGGATGGTTTGCAAGAAATGCAAACTCAAGTATTTATAGACCAAGGTTGTTTGGACAACAAGGAAATTCCAAAACCGAAAATATTCTCAAGATATGCATTAAAGTACCTACTTTTGGTTTTCCTATTTCCAATTAAATGTCAAACAATATTTCCGAAATCTCTCTTAGAAAAACTTCTATTATTAGTTTAGCACATTAACTAATAAACCTTTTCCATAGAATATGCTTTTAATTGTTGGTAGTTAAAACACACACACATATATATATATTTGAAATTCATAATTAAATGCTTTTCAAAATTTCTGCTTGGGATCACCTTGAGCATCAAGGAATATCTTTGAACAATTAGTGATAAGAGTTATGTACATATTCAACTAATGTCGACATCTGAGAAGTTTTTATCTTAGCAAACCCTAATTCCAAAATCACACAAACATAAAGAAATATGTGAATGTTGGAAACTCGGTTTTGCTCTTGGGACCGGTTATACCATGACTCATATTATAGGTTGTGACCTCTTACATCTTTCTTCCCAAAGTAGGTTGTGATCGGTTACACCTTGCTTCCCAATGTAGGTTGTGACCGGTTACACCTCGCTTCCCACAACTAGTTAGGATCGGTTACACCTTGTATAGGCTATGACCTACACCTTGATTCTCAAACATAAGTTAAGATAGGTTCTACCTTTTCATCTTGCATTGGTCATCCAAATATTATTCAATGAAGAACCGGATCAACACACTTATGATTTCCCTTTCGATTATGAAACAAGTTCATACATCTACTTCTTAAACTAATGTAATAGCACGAATTTTCCTACGATGAAATTACACCTATATCCCACACATAATCAAGTAACTAAATACATAGATTATGTTGATATCGTATTTACGAAGTTGAAAAGATAAGCGTTATACTGTAATTCAATATAATTCCTTGATAATTTGACCATAATGCTATGACCAAGTATAATCACTAGAGTGTCATAAATATAGCTTCGCATGTTACATCTTCAATATAAAGCGACTTGAAAGATACGTTAGGATGGAAACAAGATAAGTGAGTATTACTAACCTCAAGTGGAAGCATGATGTCTTCATTGCATAGCATTTCTTCACATTCTTCAGTCTTCCGAATAATACTTGTAAGTCTCAACATTCCTAGACTTTCTAGTCTAACCTAAAAGAAGTTGACTCTAGTAATTAATCAAGTTTAATTTAGGATGAGTTTTGATACTAAAATATGACAACCAAACTCTGACATACCAACGCTGTGGGTTCAACCGAGCTATGCTCTAATAGTTTTCCTTTTCCATAAGATACGTTGTTTCATATTCATTATTTATGGAAATAATTTGCTCTTGTTAAAATCCTTGTTATGTTGTTCTCGTGAAATGCGCCATTTTTAGAAGTTGCCTCATCACCAAGCCCCCTCAATGATCTAGCTAGTTTTCTCCGACGCCGTTCTCCATATATTCGTTAATTTCTTGTTGCTTTTCCAGCTTTTGAACCACTCTTCTTTTTCACCTTGGTATATTGGTATAGACATGATTATAATTGTATGACTAATTTGAGATCCACTAGGCTGGTTGAAGTTGTTTCTGGTGCGGAAAATGGGGTACCATTTTGAAATTCCTTCGAAATAGGTCCATATGGGGATCTTGATTACCTTCCAACAGCTTATGAGTTAAATTTCAGAAGCACCATCAAAATATTTTTTTATTTTTTTAAATTGTTAAAGCCTAAAAGTTATATTAAAGTTTAAACCTCAAGAGGTTTACTACCTTTATGCTAGAATATACTCCCATTTGCCGGCAACCATTGATAGCATCTTTGTAAAGTATACATAATGCCTACAATTAGATTCATGTCCATCCATTTTAAACTTCACCGTTGAACCTAATAGATTTCTACTTGAACCGCTTATCATTTTAGCTAGAAATCTTGATTTTAGAAAAATTTATGAGAGATTGGAGATGTTGTAGTGAAAATATCATTTAAATTGAATGAAATACGAAGTACTTAAAGGGAAGTTAAATACAAAGGCTGGATTAGTCGTTATGATATGGTCGCTCGGAGACCATATTTACTTTAATCGTAAGGTGCAACTTCAGCAGCTGGCGGCCAAAGGTTACCTGCGAGTCGCAATAAAAAAGCGTGTCTCTCTTGTTACGACAATCGACAAACTTTTAAATTTGAAGGCTTGCCCATCCGTTTTACTAGTTTTTAGAGTCTATAATAACCAGACCAAAGATTGCCAATTTCATAAGAACTGCCCTAAAATGTAAAAAAGGTTTATTCATGAACTTTGAGTCCTTGGCAAGGAGTAGGGATTTGTTTACTAGGACCTTATCAACAAGAAACCCTACGGCCCACAATCTAAGATCCAAGTCCGCTCTTAAATATTATATCCACCCAAAAACACCCAGAAAAATAAATGACTTCTGTACGCAGAGAGAAAACTAGACTGCTGCTACCTATAGAGAAGAGAGAGAGATAAGAGGTAAACAGAGGGAGAGAGAGAAAAACGAGACTGAATAAAAACGCTTTTGACTTTATTGTCCGGTCAGAGATTTTCATCAAGAAAGGAGGATGGGAACATCAGAACATGGCAGGTTGCACCGTTCATTCATCAATTCACCAACACGAGTGCTGGTGACGTTATCGGTCGTTTCCATTTTCTTTCTTCTCGTTCTCTTCAACACACAAACAACAAAAAACATTACTACTCCTATGCCCGGTATTTGACGGAACCTCTTATCCCACTTATTTCATTTTATTTTGGTGGTGGGGTCTCTTCGGAACCCTATTCTCTTCCCTTTCAGTCTTCTTTCCCTTTCTCTCTCTCTATGTAATTTCCGTTTTCATTTTCTCTTCCACCTCCGGCGCACATTAGCAACAAACCCTAATCCGAAAATGGAGGAAGATCATCGTCACCACCAGCAACAAATCAGGCCTTATAAAGGAGGTGGTGGTGGTAGAGAAGATTGTTGACGGAAGAAGCAACGGAAACGTTGATTGAAGCATGGGGGAACCGTTACATTCAATTGAGTAGAGGTAATTCGTCAAAAAGATTGGAAAGAAGTAGCTGATGCAGTGAATGAACGACAGGATAGTATTAACAAACCACGGAAAACTGATATTCAATGCAAGAATCGGATTGATACTGTCAAAAAGAAGTATAAGATTGAGAAGGCTAAACCATTTCCATCTAAATGGGTTTTTTTCACTCGTTTGGATAATTTAATTGGTAGTAATTCATCTGCTGGTGGTACTAAGAAATTTATCCCACCACCTATTATAAGGAAATCGTCACCTGTTAATTTCAACTTTAGATCTTCGCAGAATCTAGATCGGAACCAGAATGTACCATTTTTTGCTTCCGGTGGTGGTTCGACGTCGAAATCTAGGTTGAATTCTGTTGGATCTACTGAGAGTTCTTATGATGATGATGAGGAAGAAGAGGAGGATGAAGAGGAGGAAGATTTGAGGTTTGATGACAGTTATAAGGGGAAACGCAGTGCGGATGTGGATGATTCGTCTGATCAGATGGCGTTTAAGGAGTTAGCGAAAGCAATTACTAAATTTGGGGAGACTTATGAGAGAATTGAGAGCTTAAAACAAGAGCAAATGATGGCATTAGAAAGACAGAAAATGGAGTTAACTAAAGAACTTGAATTTCAGAGGATGAAGATGTTTATGGATACTCAATTTGAGATTGCTAAGAAGAAGCGCCCAAGACATTCATCTGGTGGTACTGGTGAGGATTTCAGACACTTAGTCTTTTTTAATTTATGACCTCAAAATTCTTCATGTTCTGACTCAAACTATGGCATCTTTGTACATATTGTTTCCATGAAAATGCTTAGGTTTAGATTTAGAATATCTACTAGTAAGGAAACAGTTTATACTGAAACATGCAACCAGTGATGATGAAATTGAATGGTTAGGGAAGTATCAGTTTGGTAGTATAGTTACTAGTTTTACAGTAATCGGTAATGTTTCATCTAGATTTCAAACTCCAACAAACTGGAAACCATCCTGAAACTCTAGAAAGAATACAATCTGAGCAAGGAAAGGGTGAAAGATAATTAAGTCTGTTGCCAGTCCTTAGAATGATAAGGCTTGGCTCGGATTTCGCCAAAGATTCGCTGCCGCTTTCAGAGTTAAAGCGCTTTTCAGGATATACTGTATTGACGTGTCATTTCGCTACGGTGTTTTTGTGTCATTGCATTTGCCGGTTGTTGGCTTAAGCTGTTTTAAAGCTAGGATGTGTAAATCACATGTCTTGACGCTTTTTGGGAAACTCTTTCAGCTCTGCAACTCTTTAAAACTTCAAACTTGTATTCGAGTCGCTTTTTTTTCTTTTTCTTTGTGATGCTTTGATTTGGTATTGCAAAATCATGATCTGTTGTTCTAAACAAATTTTCAAAATTGTGGTTTTGTTCTTTGCTTGCTCATCCCCGATACTCCAATTTTAGCAATTTAAAACTCATATAGATGTTCATGACGAACTGCACTATATCAAACTGAGGTCAAATTTTGTACCACTAAGTTTGTGCTAATATAATATATGCTTGGCATGACACCACACATCCTCAACCGTAAATATAATCTGTAAGCATCATTAGCAGGTGTCTTACCATACTGTTTCTATGCTTGCATGAATGATATCACTCATCCTCTGTGAATTTGTAATTATCATTAGTAGGTGTCTTACCATACTGGTTTATGTATGAAAACTTCACATCTTTAACTTGGTGGACAAGTCTTTAGTTGCCGAGTCTTCCCAAGTCCAATTGGAAACTTCAACTGCTAGCTGCTAAGCAGGAAAGAAGGAGAAGGATTTTCGATTTTTAGTTTTTACTTATGTTGATGAATAAGTTTTTCCCATTTTTGCTTACATTGAATTATAAATACATGACCTCTAGTGGTAAAAATTTACTTCCAAGTAAGATTTATGCATTATAAGTTGAAACTAGTTAGAGGTCATGTATATATGTATTAAGAGTCTTATGGTTCATTCTTTTTTTTTTCTTCCATATGGACCTAATTTTGGCAGAAATGCAAGTCTTATGGTGCATTTTGGCCCTTGGAAACACTATTTCCAGCTTTGGAAAAGCACCAGCAAGATTTGTCTTCTCGTCCAGTTCAATCTCTAAATAAATGTGAACCATTGGATTTCATTGATAGCATGGAAAACAAAGAAACGTGTGCGCCTCTCATTTCTATGTTGCTATGTATTCCCTGGATTACCATAATAAAAGACAGTTATCTAGGGAAGAGTTTATTGGTTTCCAGGGGAGAATATCAGATATGTCGTGTCCGTTTTCCGTATGGGTACCTAAATCATAACTTCATAAGGCTTTCCCTTTGATTGCATAACCAGAAACCAAAAGTATGAATTTGCCAGTTTCTGAAGTTTTTTCCTTCCTTTCTAGACCGAGTTTGAAATGGGACATAGGAAATCCAGTTAGGGGGGAAATTCATGGAGTAATATATATATTTTTTTTCTGCCATGTTTCTGTTAAGTTGTAAAGCTCAAATCTGAGACCATTATTACACCTGTATAGAATACAATTCTTGTATAAACTTTATGAAAGGCTTCTCCGACAGTAATTATCATTTTAATCTCGGTCATCTTTTTCGCAGGGAAGAAGGTATAAAAGGGGGATCGTAGATTGTTCAGATACTTTCATCCGTAAAGAAAGGAGTATTTGCAGATGGTATTCTCGCATAGCTCTTCCGTGATTACTTAGAATTATGAAACCAAACATTTGTCAGTGAGGCATCTTAGTCGCTGTTTGAGGGTTGATAATCAATGAAAGCATAGTAGGCCTGTTTGTATGTAGTTTGTTGTAAAATGTAAATTTTAGACTTCCCTTGAATTACTGTAATGCATTGCTAATTTTATAGTGTATTCCTGAACTAATCTCATGTTCCCTTCTTTAAAGATTTTTTTCCCAGTGCTTTAAGCTTAAGCAAAGGGTGCCAGACTTCTATTGGGAGAATGAGGCTGACAGTACGATTACCATTATGTTTGCTTCTGTTGAGGGGCGTAATTTTTCGCCACAAATGGTTCAAAATCAAAACTTCGTTGTTGAGGATACGTTTTGATAATGGGTTTCTGCACAATCTCGAGCACTTGCTCTGAAACTTCAATGCTGCACGTATTACTGCCATTGTATAAACGTGCACATAGCACTCTCAAATCTCAATCAAACCTTCCTTTGTAACCCTGCAAACATCATCCGTGGTACGAACTTTTGCTCAGACCAAAATACCTTTTGTGCTTAAACACGAGACTTACCCAAATAACGCTAAACACCGAAAACATATAACAACTTTTTCATTTTAATTGATCCAAAACACCCTACCCGTCAGATAGATGTTGTCATATATAATGATACAAATATTACAAATGTACGAAAAAACAGCCTTAAGTTTATCTAATCTAATGCTATCCTATAAATATTACACCTTAAAAAGATACGGGCAATTCCAAAACTGAAGTTTATATGCAAGGAAGATTTGTTGGATCCAGAGCATAATATTTACTGAATTCCAATTTTGTCCACTCTTTTCTAAGAGTGCCAATCTGAAATTCTCATTGATTGGTTATGATTTCATAGATCAGAGCAAAGAATCTCTACTCTTATTATATAATTATTAAAATCAAATCAAAGGTAGAGATTGAACGGGACACTTAAAATTCGACAAATTTTGAGTATATCACATATACTTATCTATAAGGACCAGTTTCTGTTTCTAAAGAACTTTTAATTTGGTAATCCAAAAATGTCGAGCAATATTAATTGAAGATGTGTGTATACCCTTCAATTACACTTTCTTCCTCAACAAAAACCAAGATGAAAGACAACACCATGAACATATTTTTTCTTTTTCTTCTGCGCATACTTTTTTCTATACTTAATCCTCTCAATGCCAGGAATGTTTCTCCTGTCCCATCATTTGTAAGTAGTGCACCACAGAATCGAATCCAAGCGGTATATGCATTCGGTGATTCGACACTTGATTCTGGTAACAATGACTATATAACCACACTCTTTTTCACAGGTGATCACTTGCCATATGGAAGAGATTTCCGGTCATGCTGCATCTGGAAGATTTACTAATGGAAGATTAACTGGTGATTTTTTAGTATCTTATTTAGGTCTTAAAAGGGAATTACCACCATATTTAGCACCTGACTTAAGTGATCAAGAATTACTTAGTGGTGTCAGTTTTGCATCTGCTGGAACTGGTTTCGATGAATTAACTGCACAGACGGCAAGTGTTATCAATATGGATACACAAATAAGGTACTTTAGAGAATACTTGGGGAAGATTAATAAAATTGCCGGAGCTGAAAAAAGTGGTGAAATTATTAGGAATGGGTTGTTTATTATTAGTGCTGGTACAAATGATATGGTGTTTAATTATTATGATCTTCCTTTGAGGACTGTACAGTATTCATTGCCTGAATACCATGATTTCTTGCTTCACAGATTAGAGAGCGTTGTCCAGGTATAACACTCTCTCAACTTGTTTGTTTGTTTTTTTTTATTTGGATGCTTTATGCATGACTTGAAGTGATTCATGTTTTAGGTTCTCCTTTTTTTTTTTTTTTCTTTTTTTTTTTTTTGACAAAAAATTCCAGTTTTATATGATAAGGCTCTCTTGTTCATATTTTATTTATTTTTGGCCCTAATAATAAAATAGGAATGCCATGGTTAATAGGAATGGATGTATTATACTCGGAATCAAAAATTGTCAAAATTTCGCTCTTCTACTTTAAAATCAGAATTACTCCATCCAGGAGGCATGGTGTTAAGTTGGTTGTAAAAACTTAATTAAATAATTTTTATTTTGCATGTAGAGTTTTGTGTTTTGGTGTTTTATTGAGGTGTGCACGTTTTTGTCATTGATATAATGATGTTATGACATGTTGATTTTGTTGTTGTATGAACAGGAATTACATTCCTTGGGTGCAAGGAAGTTTGTTATATCAGGTATGCCACCAATTGGATGCTTACCTGTTCAGAGGACAATTGGTAGTTTATTACCTGGTCAACACATCCTTCGGCAGATTTGTAACTGAAAAAACAAAATTTAGATACCCAAGCATACAACCAAAAGCTTCAGAGTCTCATCCAACGATTTCAAGCTACACTTCCTGGATCCATTTTTGCTTACACCGACTGTTATGGTCCTATGATGGATATGGTCAATAATCCATCAAAATACGGTAACGCCTCTTCAATCCTGCTGTTTTTATGATCCGTCTCGAGACTGTCACTCATTAGAATGCATAATAACAATACAAGTATGCATCACTAAGCTTACACCCATTTATAGGCATCTCTACGATAACAAATTTGACTGGTGCATGTTCATTATGTAGTCGGATGCCGGGATGCAGTAACATTTTCCATAATTTACCTGTACGGAATTTGTGTTCACCATGGGCCCAATCATAGCCTTTATGGACCATACTTCTATTTGGGCCCAAACTGAGCCTAAGCGTATGTATTATGCTAAGCTATCTAATACTTACTAATTTAAGACGATTGATCCATTGATCATGATAGATTCTTGATTAGTGCATTACAGATTTTTTAAATCAGTGGATAAATATCTGTTGGTAGGTGTATCATTTTCCATTAATTATAGTAATTATTTTTGAAGTAAGATCGTGATTTATTTTACTAATGGTTTTTTTTTCTGCTTGCTTACTCGATCGTCTAAATTGTTGAGCCCTAACCTTAAATTAATGTACTTGAGATTCCTTGCGAGGATCATAAAATTAATTTATCCTTGTCAATGCAGATATGTTTCTAAAATTTGGATTTGATGGATGTAGGGTTTGAAGTAACTGGACAAGGGTGTTGTGGAACGGGCATGATAGAAATGGGTTTCCTATGCAGTGGATTATTACCGGCATGTTCAGACGCATCAAAATATATGTTTTGGGGATGCTGTACATCCAACTGAAGCTACTTATCGTACGCTTGCATCCATCTTACAACAATCAGTTCTTCCTCGTTTTCTTGTTTAATTAATTAATTTATTCGCATTAATGTTATTAATTGTTAGTGATTCAAGACCAAAATCTTACATTCTTAAGTGTATATGAGGTTGTTTGAACTGATTAGAGTTTGTTTTGAACCAACAATATAGTTCAAGAACAGTTACATGCAATGTGATCTCCAGTTACTTATAAGAAGACAGTTGACAGCCATTGAAGAAATAAGTATGACAAATTTCATCATCATTATACCATCATCACTTAATAATAAGAATGCAATTAAAATACAAACGATACAAAACAACAAAGGATGAACAAGTGGTGTTATTACTTTGTAATGTTGGTACGAATCTCATGACACCAGTTTTTTTTCTTTTTCTACAATTTATTTGTATAACTATTTATTTTGTTGTCTCAAAGATTAGACAAGTACTGCAAGATCTCACTTAGAATATTGTCTCATTCATATAGTCAGATTTAGAGTACTTTGCTAGTTTTTCATGTTCTTTTCTATCATCACCATCATCATGTCCTTCCTTCAACGTCTTTTTCTTCCTCTTGGATGAACAAGGTGAGAACAAAGAAAGAGATAAATCATTACCAACTTCATTATTTTCATCTTCCAATGAATCTCTTGCATCCGTATTTGATGTGTTTAACTTCAACGAGAGATTCAAATCAAGATCACTGTCACGATATATTCGAAGCTTTTCTTTTCGTGTTGATAACCTTTCCTTCTTCTTCTTTCATTACCGAATTGGTTTTCGGGTTACTACTACTACTTCCTATATTATTTTGTAAGTAGCAAGGGTTAGGGTTTTCTGATCTATTTATGCCTCTTGATTGTAATAGATGAGTAATGAAGGTGCTGCTTGGTTGATCTGTTGTTGAACATGATAAACGGAACCGGGATTTCCAAGACTCATGATCATGCAACGTCTTTTTGCTCGAAATTCATTTTCAGGAGGTAATGGTTGTTCTTGTTGATGCAATACCTTTTTGAGCTGCTCGTGAGTTGATGAAGAATTGGTAGAGCTTCCTATATGATGGAAATTACGATTTAGAGTTGGAGTAGATGTAGTACTTGTATTACAACCAAAGATCCTCTCTACAACCGAACCATATATTCCTGGCGGCCTCGCTCTACTATTCGCAACCATACTCAAAGGACTAGCACTACTAGCCATCCAGTTCCCATTCCCTCTCCATGAGTAATTGTCATAGCTTGACAATACAATAAAAACAAGACAGTTGAATTCAGTGAGTTTCACCGAAGTGTTAAGCATATATATTACAGTAATATTTGATTAATAACAAGGTTTCCAGCAACTTAATATCATACCTGAAAGTACTACTTGAAGTCATTGTAGGTCTCATTTGATTGAAGCCTTGTAGCATAGGAAGTTGGCTGAAGTTGTAAATATAACCATCTCCTCCTTCCATAAGATGATGATTACCTTTCTCAGATATGACTGTGTGTTCATCAATAGAAATCATAAGAATTACATATAAAGAATGAAACCCTAACTAGATATTATATTTCATGGTTCAATCATTAGATAATTAAGGCTTGGCGTTGTATATATACCTTGGCCCCGATCATCGATCTTTTTGCTTCTATACATCTAAATGTTTAAAGAAGAAATATGAATATAATCAGTAATAAATGAATCATAACAAGAAAAGAAAAGATGTATAATAATCTATTTTTTTTTTTTTAAATGAAAGAAATGAAATTATAATTACCTGTAGATGGCTCTTGACATGAGCGATGCTAAGACCTTTAATGTTCATTAATTGAAGAACCAATTTTGGTGTTGCTCCTGCTCAGAAAGTAATCAAGGATTTTATAACAATCAAAAAGAAACTTAGTTTTGGAATCCTAATGAAAAATTAAAGGGTTATAAATTGCTATGTAGTACTAACTTCTTGTCCGCCGAGTCTTTCAACGGCATGAATGAAACACATATGAAGATCAGGTGTCCATCTAAGTCTTGGTGTTTTTGAACGAACGTATGGTCGTACACCACTGGAATTGTTATTATTCCCTTTCCTTTCACTTTCATCTACTGTGCTGTTGCTTGAACATCCTCCATTTGTAGGTTCATCATCACCATCTGCTGCCTCATCTCCAACCACCACCACATCATCTACTTCTTCTTCCTCCTCCTCCTCTCCTTCTTCTTCACCCTCTTTCTTATCATCATATAAGTTTGTATTTGAACCTTCGGCACCAGTGCTTTCTTTCATCTTTTCTTTTCTTCTTCTTCTTAAATTTAAACCCTAGCTAGCCCTAATTAATCAAACACATTTATTAAAGTCAAATTGAGTTCAATTTTTTCTCAGCAAAAGTTCACCTTGAAGTACTCTTTCCCCAGCATGCGAGAATCGACTATAATCGTCGGTTTGAGTATCGAATTGGCAAAGATCATCTCTGAAAAGAATTTTAACAAGCATAGGAAGCTGAAATGAAGATGTAGATAGGAATTGAAACCCCTAACCCTACCTAAATAAAGAGACTCATTCCTTGTTCTTCTTCTCTTTCCTCATCAGTGGTGGTATATGAATGAAACAGTAGTACTACTGTATGTTTGTCCTTAGCTGAGCCCTCTAAGTATATAATTGTGATGAGATGAGTGGAATGAATATATACAAAATATTATCCATATTATTCTCTCTGTCTTTATTAAATATTACTATATCTATGGGGTATCGGCTATGTGTATGTATGTTATGTACATGTATGGATCATACCCTAATGGAATTGTTGTAGGAATAAATGTAGAGTAAGGGTAAAAGGAGTGGGACTTGGGGGTATGGGAAGTCTGTGCATGTGTGTGAGTGTGAGGAGTTTGGGACTATGTTTGCTGACTAATGATTGCTTTCCTGCTGCCCTGATGCGGACTCAAAAACAGAGAGAGTACAAAAACTTGAACTAACTATGTCCTTATACGATCAAGAATCACGGATTTTGTCTCTTTTCTCTCTGGCTCTCTTTGCTTCCTGGCTGTTATCTATGTATAGTTTAAAGTCTAACTATTAGTCCACGTTAAGACAAATTCTATTGATATTAATGGTTTTTAACTGAATTCTAGATGCCTCATAGTCCAGCTGAGCGCCCGAGCGGCCGAGCCTATCATGTTGAAAAAGAAACTGTACATGTACTAAAAATTAAGTAGCAGACTTCTTGATATAAACTACTGAACGTGAAATGCTAGATTAAGTAGTAGTTAACTAAAACCTACTATTTGAGTTAGAAACTAGGTTGCATCCAACAAAGTTCCTGAGAAAGAAGATCGATAAAAATGTGTCTCAATAAATAGTATTCATTCTAGCAGAAAGAAGTAAATAATTTTATTAATGTCCACGAAAGTTTCAAAATTATAGACATTTTTTCTAATGCTCTCAAGAGGACCATTTCACTTTACCACACGAGTATTCATTCACTTATTTTATCGACAAAAGATTGATTATTGAGTAATTCTATTTCAAGAGATTTTTAATACATCAAAGCCTCTTTTTTTTTTTTGGTTAAAGACTTGAAAACTGAGACCAAGAATAATAACTTAGGGCGTTAATGTCATGCCACAGTAGATTGGTCATGCTTTAATAATTAAAAAGTTTTCAACATGCTAGCTCGATCGGTATAGGCAGGAACTTGGTGAATTCATTCTCAAAGAAAAGACGATTGTTTATCATCAAACTACCTTTAACTTTGATCTTTTCTGGTTAACTCGTGATATTTTGGCTTTGTAGAATTCCCTGTCATGCCTCGTTTTATCTGGATGAGGTATGACTTATTGTGTACCTAAAATTGACCAAACTGGTTATGGAATTGATAATTTTCAAATAACTGATTACTGATGTACTGTGGTCAAATTAGCATAACTAGAAATTATATACAACTCATTGGCGTCTATCATTTATATTGAATTTGACTTGGTTAAACCACATGATAATTAAAGTGGAAACTAGTACTACCTCAAATATTGCAGGAAACATTCCCTTTACGTGTACACAGTCTGCCAAAGTTGAAAGATGAAACTCCATATTAAATTTCATTCGGTCAAACCCACACTTTACAAATCATCATTTCACTCTAACTCTCACGAGTTTTGTATCAAAATTAATGAAACCCTAAAAGAGTGCCCCTCTTTCTTCATTTTTCTTTCGTAATTCGATTGAAAAGAATACATGTTACCAGCTGCATTATGTGGTTGAACTAACAGACGTAATTAAAGATCTCACGATGTTCCAACGCCATATCTACAGTACGTGCAAGTTTGCCAGTTATCAATCCATCGCTATTTATAATGTTGTTGTTGTTTCTTTTAGAATACAAGGCTTTTATTCTAATCCTGCGAGACCTATTTACTATGGCAGCTCGAAAAGATACCCCCTGTTAATCCTCTCATCTCCTTACACGTCAACTGTGCTGTTTTTTACTGTTTTGTTCTTTGTCCTGTTAATCATCCATCTTGCAAGCTTACATATAGTAAAAAGAATGGGATCAGAATTAGCTGGGTGTTTGATCTTACCGTTGTTGTCTTGGTTTAATAAAACTACCTAACTCGTTTTTTAACTAATCAGTAAAATCAGCCATCCAAGTTGGCATTGGCGAACGGATACACAAAAGAGCTCTGTTTGCACGAACCTTCCTCTGTAGCATAAAACAGAATTTAACTTTCTTTGAAACTGATTAACCTGATGATATCTCCAAACTTGCACAGGAAATGGTGCAGTTTCATTGAGGTGTTACGCATTCTGAAAAACCCAACAGGTCTATCACTTACTTTCCAGTTTCCACATGCATCTCTGTTTGGCACTAAAAAATATGAACCCAAATTTTTGTTTTTTCATTCGTTTGGGAGAATATTGCGGTACATTTAAAAATTAATATGCATCGTATGTCTAGTAAGCTTGTTTCGGCCTCATTAGGTGAACTGTGAAGAGTATAAAAATAGTAATAAACAAGTTTTACGTTGGAATATTGTTAATGGGCAATTAATGTAATTAGAAAGAACAAAAGATTCAGTAGTACCAAAACACAACCTCAGAAGTCAACTCCCAACAGTACCTTTGTCTTTGAAGCGCATTTTTGTATATTTATTTCTTTTTCTGGTTTCATTTACTGCATGAGAATACGTGAGCCTATTAATGTGGATCTACCACTTTCAGATATGGTATTATACTTGATTTCACATCTACGAGAATAAGTATGTCTGTCTTTTTTCTCACACGTTCTCAACGAATGATGCATCATGCATCTATATATGTTTCATATGAATGTCATCTGGTATATGCCTTTGATGGCTTTGATCAAACATGATGTTATGCAATTCAGCAATAATTAATGTGGCTTTCATCACAAGTTGGTTACGGGATTAATTGGTAGGTGAGAATATGTTTGGTTTTGCGAATATAGAATTGCGAGGGAATATATTGTATTCCAAAATTAAAATAGAAAATATCGCAGTGTTCCAGTTTCAAAATAAATAGAAAACATGGAAGTGTTATAAATTGAAATGAACTTCTGAAAGGGCATCAAAGAGCCAAAGAGTTAATATCAGGGACTTCAGTGATCAGTGGATTGACTCCTCAAAAGAGTCAAAAAGTCACGCACAAGAATGTCACGACCTGCCTGGCAGAGCTGCTTAAAGACATGGCTTTTTATTCAAAAGGCCTTGCAAGTGAAATTGTTGCTCGCTTTCCGCTATGTAAGAACTCTTCTTTATTTTAGGTGTGATTGATCATTAAAGTTAGTCGCATATTTTTCGAAGTTCAGAATGTATATATAAGTCGTACAAAACTACAGACCTTGAACTCGATAATATGGTTATAGGGCTTCATTATATAAGAGCTTTAGAGCCAAAAAAATACAACAACTTCTGTTTTAAATGTTCATCCTCCAAATCTAGACAAAATTTTCCTAACTTTGAAGTCACTTGATGCTTTGGTATTTGCTAAATTCTAGTAGAACCAAACTGTATAAAAATTGACAGAATAAGAAAAGAGACCGACCACTCTGATTTGATGGTCCGTATTAGACCAAAAACGAAGACGACACAATATCTATTATTGTACTATTCTTTTTCAAGATACATCTGGGATTTTATTTCATTGTAATCTTATTGATTTGACGGTCCAATTTCATTAATCTGAATGTGGTCGAAAACCAATTCGCACATCCTACAGCCTATATCTACCAAATCCTACGACTATGGAGGCGCGACCATCCTTTTCAAAATTGTTTCGTAACCAGCGCAGTGGTAAGAAACAAGTAAGGCCAATTGCCTCCATTAGCCATTTACGTCTAATTTTACATCGTCCTAAAATTATTCATTGCTGTTCACTCCCACACAATGTTCTTTTTGGCTCCCTACCTAGAATCTTGACACGGATTTCCACACTGGCGGAGGATGGGAAGCTCCCGCCAATTTTAGCTACAACTACAACTTTGACGTCTCAAAGGCTTATGTACATTATAGAATCTCAATGTATATCATTTCGGCGTCCACGGCAATCTCAAATTTTAGCTAGTTATTAATTGCATAGATGTTAAGAAACTCCTATTACACGGGTAGATAATTAAACTAATCGCAGATACCCACTCTTTAAAGCACACTTTTTGTGGGTTTTAGAGTCCTAATGGGTAAGTTACAAAACTACCCTTACCCATTAATAATCTTAATTACCCCAAATCAGTTTTTATTCTCTTCATTTCATCTTCTTCTCTTCTTCTTCATCTTCCATCTTCCATCAACCAAAGCCATATAAAAATCTTCAACTTTGATTTTCCAAAAAAATTGTTGACTCTACCAGCGAAAAGAAGACTATAAATGATGTTTAAACTCAAACCCATCATTGTGTTGTGTGATTTGATTGTTATATTATGTTAGAAATCGAAAATTATGATTTCTGTGTTTTTGGTCGGCAAGGTCGTAACATGCATATCTTGCCGACTTTTCATAACTATGGCATGTAAATTTTCAATGACAGGTATTTTTGAATACTGGCCAAATACAGTAAGGGTATTTTTAATACCTCGTAGCCAAAACATCCGAAGGGTATTTTTTGAATACCTTGCTCGACCAATAAATTTTTTATGTCATCTCCGTATGTCAAAAAACAAAAGTCGGCAAGTTCGACGATGAAGATCATGCTTGGCCACTTTGCGGTGAGTCGACGATGAAGATCTTGCTTAGCCACATGGCCAGATAATCTTCATTAGTCACCTTAATTTCACTTTTTATACTTTCGTAACCGAAAGTGCTGATTTATTCTTTAATTTTTGAGTATGATTTCAGCAACAACTTTGCAATCCCCTTTAGAAGTATTTCTGTGTGCTTCATTTTCTGTAAAAGATTTCTCAAAAAATTTTTTTCAAAATTATCCCAAATAAGTTCAATCAAAAACAAAATTTCATTTCATAAGTTTTAATCTATTCAATCAATCTAAACTCAATTAGTTAATCTAATTAGAATTTTAGTGTTAATGAAACAAAGGCAATTTTGCCATTTTGAAAAATATATGGTTAAGGGGGTGGCTTATTTTACTTCCAAATGACCTTATTTTATGTCTTATCGGGTATACCCCACCATCCGGGGTATACCCCAATCTCGCCAAAGTTAAGAAAACCAATGGTTAGACCTCTTTCGTGCTGCAAAGTATTTTTGTATTTGAGATCTAACAACGTGCATGTGCAAGATGGCAATATAATAAATGTCTGAGAATTACCCGTGATTCCACCAAGAACTTGTTCTTTTTAATCAAAATATCGATATCCGATTGCACACAAAACAGAAAAAACAAAGACACAAGAAGGTTGTGTTTACGACGTGCACATCGCCTTTGGGAAGCTGGGTATGGTGTAGTTTGCAAGTACTCTTTATGTCTAATATAATATAAAAAATTTGATTTCCTTGAGTTTTAATTTTTCCTTTTTTTTGTCATTCTCATCGATTAACGAACGACCAACTGGCAACAACATTAGTAAAACTTTCATGGGATTATGAAAAAAGTGGTTCACATGTGTGCACAAAAACCATCATTTTAATTTACTATGCAAGCAAAATAAGATTGTATAGAGTTACTGTTGGGAGATATATATATTTAAAAACATAGTTTTGTAATATTATATCAAACTTCTAGGGCTTAGCTTTGGTATTGTCATAGCCTTTTGTAAAAGCACTTTTCTCAGCCACAACATTGGCACAAGCTACAAGTGAGAAAAATGCTAGACGCTTGCAAAATATTAATTAAAGTTGAAGTCGATTAAAAGCAATCAAAATATGTTTGCAAATTTCGTATTCAACCATTGTTGTTGTAATAAATTACAAAAATGGCATATCACTAATGATAGTTTCGTATTCAATTTTATTGGGTTTAAAAATAATTAATTTTTTTACTATATAATATTAATGTTCATACTAATTACCACTATCATTATGATTGTTAAGAAATTATTTTACTTTAACAATTAAGTAATTATTTAATATTTATTTTTATTTTTATCATGACGAATTAAGCAATTATTCAAGCAAAAATGAAACTAAAATTAAGTAATTATTTAATATTTGTTTTTATTTCATCATGGACAAATTAAATAAATTGTGATATAAAATAGTTCGAAATAATAAAAAATAATAATATTTAAAGAACGCAATATAAGCAAATACTAAAAATTGATCAGATATAAATTTGACAGCAACTTTTTGTCATTTATAAAATAAAGAGTGATAAAAAAGATAAATCAAGCATTAAATTTATGTGAATCACAACTTATGCTTAGTTTTTGAAGCTCCTCCTCCCTCAGCCTTTTAAAATCGAGGACCTTGGCACGTTGATAAAAAGCACTTTAGTTTTTTTACCAAACACCAACTTCAAAATTTATCGACATATATAGGTTTTAAAAGTGCTTTGAAAAAATAAGCATTACCAAACTCACTCTTGCGAGAAATAAGTGCGTGGCATTATTTTGGTCCTCACATTACGACTTGGTTCAAGTTTCACCCTCATACATTTATGTAGTAATATTATTTATATCTATATATTTATCAAAAGTCCTGGAGAGCTGGGCCTCGGTCTGTGGAGGTCTGGTGATTTGAAAATTAACTTTTGCAAATTTGACTTTTGGTTTTCAAAAACGCTTAAGGAAATTATTCTCAATTAATTCTCACACTTGGTATTATATTCCTGCTCGCTTTTTTGATCAAGTATGTAAGATTAATTTGGGTAATTAATCAATTAATTTTCTATTAAAACTTAATTGATTCCTCTTAAGCCATTAAAAAGGTCGGTTTTCCAAAAGAGACATCATCTCGGCTTTCGTGTGATTCTCGAGCAAGTGTTAGAGAGAGAGTATAGTTAGTTTGATTGTCAAGTGCAGAGAAATCGAACAATAGAGTATTATCAATGCTTTATCCCATAGGGTTTTCGATAAGAATCGATCAGCTAGCACACAATCAAGAGGTACGAGTAGCGAGAACACCTTAAAGATAGCGACCTAGTCCGCGACTCAGCTGTTTGAGATTCGTTTTGATTTTGTGTTCATTGCTTCCAACAGTTACAACGAAATATTGTACAGGCATACTGAGTTTTAGAGCACCTACAATGCAAACAAATCAGATAAAGACGCGATGAAAAATCTCAAACTTGTTTGATTGGGCTTTGTTGCCTTAATAGAGTAGCTTGTGGGAAGAGAAGCCTGAAATAATCCCGTGAGAAAAAAGGTGAACTGTCCTTCGCAAACTTGAAATTAAAGAAACTTTTCAAAACCTCAAATCCTAACTCATCTGATAATTCAGATCCCATTGTCACTGTGGAATGTAGGTTGAGAAATTAAATGAACAAGTGTTGCTTGAGAATGGATAAAGACTGAAATTTGTGGCTGTACAAATAAATTTGCGAAGAAAATCATTTATGTGTTTTCAGTTGTGTCAATATCATTTTCCTCATATAGCTTGACCATTTCTTCCCGTAGCTTATTTCGAAGAATTATCCAAGCCATGTTTAAAGTTATATGCTGATTCTGTCGCAGTATAATTTTGTTTTCTTCAAAATCTCATTATTTTCATAATAGTACAACACAAACAACGGCTGTGTTAATCAAAATTAACAATTCCCGGGTGAAAAAGACACTTAGGTTTTCGTCTATATTTCGACATTTCTTGTCAGT